>VRLP01002309.1:0-92905 GCA_009660295.1 Lophius piscatorius
GTTCACGGTGTCACCAAAAATGGCTTTTGGTTTTTTACCAAAGAATCATGAAATCCATGATAAAAATAGTAGCGGTAAAAATAATAATAATAATATTGATAATAATAAAAGTAATGATGATTTTGAGCATGAATTCATCCTATTTTAACTGTTATTTACAAAATTGAAGTAAAGAGAGAAGCCTTATGCGAGTTCTGGGCGTGGCCGATACTGCTAAGTTGTTTCTAGTGTTTCTTGGATCGAGTTACTTATTTTTTTAAGGAACCGCGGGTACTTGTGGATACCCAACTCCTTAGTATGTCTGACTTTTCATCAAGATCCGTGCAGTATTCTCCAAGATAGTGTTGTCTATCATGTTCAATGAAGTGAAACTGAATCCATCTTTACTCTCTACTATGGAGGAAGTTTCCAATGAGCATCTATTGAGGTGAAGATCATGGATCATTTAGTTACAAAGCCAAACACCACTGCACCACTGAGGGTAGAACACTGTAAGGGGGTGCAAAAAGCCAAAACGCAGTTGTCAAAGCTGCTAATACCACTAATCCAACAAACTCTGTACATCACAAATGTCTCTACTTTCACAGACTGGTCACAGCCACCAGTCCATCACAGCAAAATCTACAACCGAGGCCATCAGACAAGTGTCTAAAAATAGAGAGGTGTATATTTGCATTATACTGTGATTGGACTTAAACCGATCAACCGTAACATTATAACCAATAACAGACAAAGTCAGAATTACCTTTGTTATTTTGTTAGCACCTGTAAGTGGTGGGATGTGTTAGGCAGCAAATGAACACTTGGTCCAGAAGTTGATGTGTTGGAAGCAGTAAATGGGAAATTTTAAGGACCTGAGTGGACCAGAATGTGGGGGGTATATGAATGGCTCAGAGCATTTCCAGAACTGCACAGTGTTCCCAGTCAGCAGTAGTTAGTACCTTCCAAAGTGGTCTAAGGAGGGACAACTGTTGACGTATTTGGGGACCAAAGGTTATCGTCTTTACACAGAAGTGCTTCAGTAGCTGAAATTGCTAAAAAAAAAAAAGTTTAATGCTGATGCTGACAGAAGGCTGTCAGAACACGCGGTGTGATGCAGAGCGGTAATGGCAGCACCAACAGAATATTAGACAGATAGTTTTAATGTTACAGCAGACTGGCGTCGGTGAATAAGTTTATTATATCAGAGGGAGCAATGCTCAACCTCACGTTATCTCACGTTAAAGCAGATGCCAACAAACAGAGGTTGATGTGGGGAGAGATAAATGATGAAGGCTATAGGAGTAAATGGTGGCATTGGCCTCTAACCTTCTCTTTAGCACGGAGTTCATCAAACATGTCCTGGATCTCCAGTTTCCAATCCTCCTGCAGGGAGTGGAAGGAGTCCTGCGGCATTTCTTCCTTCACCTGCCGCTCTAGGGCCGTCAGCTGGGACAGGATAGAACTGAAATTGGGTCTGCGGTGGGGGTCCTGGTCCCAGCATTCTGTCACACACACACAAAACAGAAAACAGGTAGGTAACAACTCAGATGGATATTTATGTACATCATTTGAACACGCATCCTGCAATCCCTCTAATTTATATTTACATATACCTAAGGCCCACAGTCTACAGTCTGATCACTTATTCAAAGCATTAGGCTTAATTAACTGGCTGTGGGGGGTTTTGCATAATTTGCTGCTGCACCTTAGGCTCCTCAAGCAGATCAAAACCAATCTGATAATTAATTAATCCTCAGAGGAGGCCGTGGTGGTTTTGTGCGACAGTCCCTTTTAAAATACAACCATAAGATTGAGGCTGACATCAACAGAAGCGGCTGTGAAAAAGACGTGTAAACCGTCAAAGTCTGAATTTTGGCTGCTGTTTATCTGGAGTGAAGCCAATAACAGCCTATTACAAAACAGCTTTTATTTCATTCCAACCTGAAACTTAGACAAAGGAGGAACATTAATGCGTACATTATGTATTGCACAAGAGGCCAGAACAAAACACTTCCTGTCAATTGACATCCGACCTTCAGGAATTTGTTTTTCTCAATTCCAACCCAAGTGATGACTCAGAGAGTCACATGACTATTTGTTGCATTCCCATACTCCTCGGGGTGTCCCGTTTCCTTTACTTAACAATAATAATAATGATGATAATGATAAAGCATTCCTTTAAAGAGCATGTTTCAAATCAGATAAAGACGCTTTACAGGCTGAGAAAAAGGGAAACCATGTTTTAAAACAAGTATCAATATCCCCTTCGAGGTTACCCAAATGTTTGGTCTGTAACATATAAATATAAATATAAACAGCTTGAACAACAAATCACACAACATTGATTAAACATCAAAAAGAGACCAGAAAAGGTGAGTCTTGAGGAAAGATTTGAACATAGACTGCTCAGTGCAGCCTCTGATGTTTTTGGGTAGGGAGTTCCAGAGGTAGGGGGCAACTACCCGGAAGGCTCTCTCACCCCAGGTCCGGTGGTTGGTCCCGAGTCTCGTAGAGAGGAGGTTGGTATCAGAGGTGCAGAGGCAGCGGAGAGGATCATGAGGGCTATGGAGGGCTTTGTGTGTGAGGAAAAGGGGTTTAAACTAGATACGTTGTGGGACGGGGAGCCAGTGGGGGTTCTGGAGGACGGGGGTGCTGTGGTCACGGGAGCAGGTGTTGGGGAGGAGGAGAAAAGCAGAGTTCTGATTGCAATGGATTTTATTGAAACCTTCATTGTGTTCGCCAAGTGACATAGTGGATAATAGTGGATGCTACAAACATGACGTGAAGATGAAGAGCATGAGGAGGATTTATTTTATTGCTTAGTTCAAGCCCCATATTAATAAATGGGGTTAACGTCGGACGGTCACGTATTGAATTCGATATTTAGGACTAGGTGTTAATAACCCCAAAGATTCAACACTTTATTTCCAGGGTGCAGTTTTTTTTTTTCCAGTTTGAGCCACCATGCGACACATCCTTAGTCGTTTTCTTATCAACGCTGAACTTGTTATTAGTTTGATTTTTCCCCATCTGAGTTTTACTTTGATCTAAAGTCGCACAATTCAGATTGGATTATGAGACTTAAGTGTCTTAAATTTCCGGCTACGTCATCAGCTGTATACCTCGGGATATCCGGGTGTTTCGGGCATTCACGACAGGACATCCTCCCCTGAGGCGGTCCAAGAGCGTATGCCGTAGCCGATTTGGATTTATTCTACTTTAAGTAACAGGTTCATTCAAACTTTATAGCATGTGATCCCACCAGTTATTTAGTAGTACTAAAAACCAAATGTAGGGTTTTTTGCATGGATCAAATGTCCGTACTCACCACCCCTCCAAGTAGACCAGTGGTTGACACCATAAGGTCACTCCGGTCCACCAGAGGAAGCGGGGAAAATTGGTCTACAAGCCATTTTGAGACATGGTACCCAGCCAGTGTATCGCCAGGGCGGCCCCCAGGGGGTGTCCTGTGTTCCATATTCTGCACAACTCCTCAGCTTTGAGCTGAGGTCCGAATTCATCCACCCTCATCTACCTCACTGTCCCCATTGTTCACGGTGTCACCAAAAATGGCTTTTGGTTTTTTACCAAAGAATCATGAAATCCATGATAAAAATAGTAGCGGTAAAAATAATAATAATAATATTGATAATAATAAAAGTAATGATGATTTTGAGCATGAATTCATCCTATTTTAACTGTTATTTACAAAATTGAAGTAAAGAGAGAAGCCTTATGCGAGTTCTGGGCGTGGCCGATACTGCTCAGTTGTTTCTAGTGTTTCTTGGATCGAGTTACTTATTTTTTTAAGGAACACAATATATCTCCTGAAAGGTCTGGACCTGGTGGTTCTTCTGATGAGGTTTACGATCAGGTCAAAGAGAATGGGTGAGAATGATGGGGGTAAAAGAGGGAGAGTAAGGTTTCCCTAGTTGTGAACAAATTTGCTTATTATGCTGACACCGAATAAATGCTCTATATTTTTTTAATGTCTACAGCCGTGAGTCTGAAACTATTTAAGTAAATAATATAAAGTATAGACTCTAGATGGGGTTAGGGTTGGGGTTAGGGGTACATTCACATCAATAAATTAGGCTTTAAAAGGAACTTACATTTTTTATAATTATCAATTGTTTATAGTTTTGGTTACCATTTATTTTACCTGACCATGCTTGACTGGCAAAGTAAAGTTAACGTAAATATCCATTTGAATTTTAACCTGTTTGATGCTTTTCACAGCAAACATTGACATATGCGATACATTTCAATTAATTAAGCACAAGAAAATGATTTCTATTTTTATTTTTTAAATCTCTAATAGCCCCAGATCTTGCACATTTTTATTTCGTCTAGGAGGTCATGCTTTCTCCCGTGTCTGTTTGTCTGTTTGTATTTGAATTTGGTAGAAGGATGACAAATGGTTCTGGACAGAATCAGATATAATATCAATACGAGCATCCAAAAGGGGAGCACAAACAAATTTCCAGTGCAAGTCTCAGTTACACCAATTTATTTGAAGCCTTGTCATATCAACATGCGTGCTGATGTTTCAGTCTAGTGGCCTTCCTCAGAGCAGAAAAAGAAACTGGAGATCATGCAGTTTTAAGGTGGTATCTCCTGAGGTCACCAAAAAATCCTATGAGCCCAGTTGGTTTTGAGGTTTCACTGCAGGGAACCCCGGCTTTGATCCTCTGGTGAAGGCATACTTGTGGACGTCCATGAATTACAACCTAAATCTGACCCTTTGAGGGATTTCTTCATTTTTCATTTTAAATAAATATATTGTATGTTTTGGACATTTTTTTCAGGCCTCGATTTGTTTTGATATTCAATGTCAGACATTTTTGATCAACCGGTGGTTGCAAGTAAGTCAAGAATTTACCTACAATGTTGTGGGCGGGTGATTATTATATAGCTGCTGTACGGTAAGAGCCTTATAGACATTGGTTGGGTTATTGAAGTTTACGGGCATGAGCATTCCACTGAACGCCATCGATCAATCGCACAAGTCAACTGGAATACAAATCCCAAACGGGCAACGAGGCGACGCGTTATAATCAGAATTTTGAAAAAAGACGTAATGCTGTTCATTCACACTATATTAAGATTTTTGAGGTACATAGTAGACTATTTCAGATACAGTGCTCTGTGAACATCTCATTACACTCTCCTACCTGCCATGAGCTGAGCAAAAGACTCGGGACAAGTGGAAGGGATTGGCAGAGTCAGCTTGTTGACCGCAACTCCGTAAGCGACAGCAAGTCCATCAATGCCTCGGTATGGCGCCTCTCCTGTTAGCAGCTCCCAGAGAAGAACACCATAGCTGGAGGGGGGGAGAACAGACAACCAGACATGAGAAAGTACACATAGACCAAAATTAGAGTGTACATCCTGTAGAGTGTACACAAGGCTGCAATACCAACACACTGAAGAACAACTCATATTCACAGCTGATGGTTTAGCTAACGATTAGCTATGATAATAGCATTTTTTTTCCTAGATCACGACAACCGGGTAAGATCTCATTCTTTCAGAAGCTACTTCTCAGGAACATTCTTACAGAATTAAACTGTTGATGGTTTTCACTTACGTAAAAGGTTGGAAAACATGCTGGAACCACTTTCTGTAAAATGTTTAGAATAATAAGGATCATCTTTCAATATAATGTGACCCCCAAAAGCTATTTTATGTAGCAGCTTCAAAATCATCTCAATGACAACTGGTGTATTCTATGGGTCCTTTGACAAAACAAAATCAACAGTATGAATTCAAGACCTGTGTAGTCCACACCTTTAAAGTGTCTATATGGGTCGACTACACATGGAGTTGAAATTACGCTTTTGATAGTGTTAAATATTTTCCAATAAGACAGAGCTGCATCAACTCTCATGAAACACGGCCACACTGTTAGTTTTAACTCCCCACAACACTAGTGTGTAGACTCGAAAGTCAAGGTTTTAATCTTGTACAAACTAATTGTATTTTGTAAAGACTGTATGAATCCATTTACAACAGCTGAATTCATTCCCGTACATTCCTGAATATTAAAATAGGATTTTAGTATTTAAGATGAACCAAATCAAGAAAATTCCACTCACTCTTCGTCCTTCACATTTAGACCTCTTCCCCACCCATCTACTTATTTTATAAGTAAAGGACTTTTCCCCAACTGCCCCGCATGATGTAAAGGATATTTAGCTGCGTGGAAAAACAGTCTCTTCACTCAGCGAACAGTAGTCCTTAGTTTGTTTCTGTTAGTTAGCTTACTAGTCTGACTTTCAACCACCTTACTCTGGGTGTCTTCCCTCACTCTCATTTTCCCTGTGGGTTGAGCAAATAACATTTTCTGAGTTGATCTCAAATGAGATCAATGATCAACGGGGGCCGGACGGGTTGCTTAGCCCAGTTGAATCCTCCAGGCTGCCGGGGGATTCTATGTCTAAATGTTTCATGAGACTTCATGCTTGCTTGGGTGGCGAGGCTTGGTGCTCCGTTGATTTTTCTTGTTCTAAATAATTCAATTTGATCGTCCATTTGTTAAAACATAGCAACAACCTTAAATGCAAAATCCCTCTCCCAGACATCTGTATGAACATGGTGTCCTTTATATGGACCCACAGCATGGAGATTAAAAAAAGGGCTTTTTCTAAACAAACATTAAAAAATATCTTTACTTTATATTATATTCATTTATTCAAAAGGATAACCCTGAATATCCCCAATTTGTACACACTGAGCCTTTAAGGCAAAAAGAACACAGTGGCATGGTTATAGAATAATGACAATAGTAGCTGAACATACAGACGCTGATTTGGTTGTTCAATGGATGGACGACATGATCCCATTTGATCACATTTTACTCCGTCCTCCATGCTGCCGCCTCAAGTAAGCCTAACAGCTTTCCTTTGTCCACCTCTGATTTTGGACTTGATCAAACTGAAGTGGTCTTCATGTCCGGACCAATGTGATACGTAGAATTCACCTAATGTGGATTTTTAACCACTTATGTCATCATCTGAGCGATTGTATCTCTAGCTGTCCGGCAAAGACCAGGTTTTTAGAAATGTCGACACAATTACTCAATATATACAATGATAATTTATTATAATAACTGTAATAATGATATCATGCTCATGTCGTTGTAGACAAAGTAGGACATGACTCTTAGACACTGGATGATGTGTGGTGTTTATACAGTATATTTCATGACAAAAGTAAGGACAACTTTGAGTCGACATCATGAATTTATAACTCCCAGTGCAGCTTTGAGACACATTTATGTAGTGGAAGATTCGTGCATGATGAAATGTGCTTGAAAACCAATGTGAATCCATCCATGCACAAACGGTCCAAACGCAAATACACACAGGACGTTCAAGCCCACATAATGGGAGCAGCCCTGTATCCTAAGAAGAAGAACCATGGATCTGCCACACTGTCAATTAGCCTGGACCAGACTGAACGCGTTGTGGAGGCCCGCTAAGTTTGGGAACTGAGGCTGAAGCTATATTTTTTATACATAGTCCTTTAATTACAACTTCAGCCTCGGGCAGTCATCGTCTCTGTGTGGCATCTTCAAACACAGGCAGCCGTGGACCGATGAGAAGGAAAAGTAGAACAAAGATTCCCCTTCAGATTTAGTGTGTCGACCCACTACTCACTCATTCTGCTGTTTTCCAGATTTTGCAATAATTACTCTGCAAGAGTTAGCGTGGTTTTGCTGTTTTTGAGAGGATGATTTTGAGAAACTGAGATGGTTCTGAGCCCAATAGGCTAGTTTAAAGAAATGTGCACCCCTACTAAATAGGTTTCTTCAACATACAACATACAACATACATGGATTTGCAAAGAGCCATACAAGAATGGATAAAATGGCCCAAATCCACAGTATTAAAATAAAACCGTAGCGTAGGATAGTAACAGCAACAAACAGCAAATCCCTGAATGTGTTACTGCAAGGATGAATTATTCAACTTATTCCCAAATGATTAGTAAAAACATCCCTGCCTGCCTCACTACAAATGCTAATAAATATTCAGCACTTGAAAGAAACCATGAACAAGTTCTCAGCAAATCATCCAGTTGTTTCATTATTATAAAACCACAACCCACAATCAAGGGACTCTTCTCGATCAGTGGAAATGTGGCCAACACACACACACACACACACACACACACACATATACACACATATATACACACACACAGCTATTTTCATATGAAGAGCTGTGGTTAGCTCTGGTGCGTGGCCTCCTTCTCTGTCTATGCCGGAGACAATAGGACAGTGTGCAGTGCACATGTCCCAGAACAAAAGCACAGAGAAGCCCTTTGAAGAGACGCCATCACATGGCTGTAGCACTCTTACTGCAATCCATCACTCTGCCCCTCCGTATTTTCATCCCTCCGTCTCACCTCTGCACTTTCACCTTCCACCCGTATTTCTAGCATGTCTACAAATGCCTGCAGCATGTTTGCTTTCCTCCTGAGGAGATAAGCTGGATTTGATGTTCCAAGATACAGTTTTACAAGTAGCTCAAATTCAGAGCAGGAGAAGATAACATATCCTGTTTTTTTTTTAATCATCAGTGGGGGGTCAAAGTTTTGGTTCTCTATGAGTGCAATGCTATGAGACATGACTTTCGTTCTTATTCTCCAGTGTTTGACCAGCCACAAATCAACATCACGAGACACGGATGTAATAAAAATTCCCTCAGTATTAACTTTAATAATACTAACATTTGCATTGTACCTTTATACAGATTTGAAACTTTTTTCGAACAACAACAAGGGTAAACCTAATTAGTGTCTGAGCACCCAGCAATGCGAGGACTTTATTGTATTGCAATGATTTCTTCCGTTATGATTATTCTTTTAAATGAAAACACCTTTCTGGGGACTAAAACATGCCTGTAATGATTCGGCGTTTATGGGTCATAGCAGAGGTTAAATTGGCTCCATAGTGCCTCCTAGAATTATTTTTTTAAAAAAGCATGTTGGTGCTATGACGCACAGCTAACAGGAAGTTGGGCATTTTCAATTAACTTTGCAATTTCCAGGAGTTTTTTGCAATTTCTAGGTGATGTATTTTAAGAAAAACTCATCCATCTTAGATTTCTTACCAAACGATTTATGGATTAAAGGTTATCAGAAGCTGAGTTTTTCATGAAGGGTCTTGACAGTAACGAATATTGATGTCTCACCACAAAATGATCCACTGCCCATGGTCCGAAAGACATCTAAACCAAATACATCCTCATGCCAATATACAGTATATTTAAAGTGATAGATATGAGATATGGCTAGTGGAACTAGCTAACATTAGAGGTACACCGATCGGCCGGCGGATCCATCCGCAGCGGGAGGCTGATTTGATCTGATTGGTGAACGACAGGGCAGTCTCAGTAGAGACGATTCCTTACACGTTACATGCATACACTGCACGCACACAACAAGCATGAGCTGCAGTGGCTACAGGCATCTCATGAGCTTGGAAATCCTTCACCCTGAATAAGGAAAACACAAAGCTTGCGATTTGTAACACCAGTAAGGCCAAAATAAGCTGCAGAGGAACAACCTCAAAAACGTCAAGGACAACAAACTTAATCAGATTATTCAGAATTTATCATCCAGAGGAACCTACCAAGTTTCAAGAAGCAAACGTTGGCAGAGAAGCTAAAGCTGGTGAGAGTGCAGGGCCAAAATTATGGTTTTAAAACCGTCAATAGAAAAACACAGAATCGGCCAAAATCGGATTTGGCCAGTCACTTCATAAAAATCTAAAATTGGAATCGGCCATTAAAATCTCTGCACCTCTAGCTGATATTTGGGTTTAGATGAAGTTTTCATACTGAGGTCCTGACATCATGTACTGAAACCCGTCAACAACTCCTAGCAGTTCTCAAGTGTTACATGGTGGACACAGAAAATAAAATAATAGTCTATTCTTCAATGTGTGTAACGCACACACATTCGGTTCCATGTATGTCTTCGGGTCTCGGTGCCGTTGCTGGAACATGTCCCAACGAACGCTTGAGTGTTTGGGCGATCAACGTTGTTTGCAGTTTAAATTTTTAATCAAACTTCAAGTCGAAAAGACTGAGTCACTGAAAAGCAAAGATGGGGAGAGGTTCCCCCTTTTGTGCAAATACGCTTGGGCAAATAGACAAAAAGTTAAGAATAATTCCTAACATACAATTTGAGGAATTCTTCATAATCCACAGTCCATAATATCATCAAAATATTTAGATAGTGTGCATGCAGACACAGATTGCACTCCTACATGTCATGTACTCACACATCTTGTTAAATAGTTAAATAGTTTTTAAGACACATTTTATCATACGTGTCTTAAACTATTCATTTGGATGGAAACTTTACATAGACCATTGAGCTTTTTGCCTCTGTCAGCTGTGGAGACCTCCGATACCTTAGCCACGCCACTAATTAACCATTTTGGCTCTTGCATGTCCAAGTTCATTTCAAATCATAATGTGAGCGAAATGAAAATGTGGGCTTTGGGGAAACACTCTGTGCTTGAAAATTGACTCAAAAGAATATATTACCCTGAAACATAATGACCTCAAACAGCTCCTAATAGGTACTCCATGTTTCCAGAAGCCCGGAGAGCTAGAATTGTCAAGAAAAGTCATCTGTGCTAACACATCCCAATGTTTGACTTGTACATAGATGCTAACGTAGCATTTTTTTTTTTGTCTTATGTTGTTTCCAGTGTAAGGACCATGTGAGCACAGAAAAGTTAAATTCTTTGTACGTGAACAATTACTTGACCAAAAAGCTGATTCTGATTTTAATCATTTTCAAGCTGAAATCTTACTTGTAGCTAACGAGCTAAAAGTGTGATATCATATTCAAATTCCTGGTGGCAGTTAAAAAGTGAGTCATGTAGAGACTGCAAGTTCTTGGTCTTCTCTCTGACAGGATATAACGCTTTCATCTTAGAGAATTTGATATTAAAGACCATTAAACTCTCAGTGTGAATGTGAATAAGGACATTTCCAAAAACATAGAACTATTCCTTTGAGGTCCTTTAATTCACTCCAGAACTAATGAAGGACACCGCATGCTTTTGATTACATAAATGCAATAAAACCCTTCTACACACATGATAAAACTCCTAAAATTGGCTTCACACGTATCTGTGCTCACCTCCAGACGTCACTGCCCTTTGAGAAGGTGGAGGACTTGATGACCTCGGGTGCCATCCAGGCGTAGGTGCCGGCGGTGCTCATCTTGGTGGTTTTGTGCCACTCCCTCGCTAGGCCAAAGTCGGTGATCTTCAACGTCAAACATTCCATACATTCACTCTCTATTGGCTGAGCCAGTAGGACTGTGGGGGGAAAGAAAAAGGGGGAAATGAATTTCAATAACAGAATATGATTGGGAAATTTCGATGACGAAGAAGAAAACATTTCACTTAAATTTGAGTAGACGATTCCGATAATGAATTCCTCCTTCAAAGAGGAAAATTATTAGTGTTCCTTATAATGCGTTTACAACATATGTTGTATTTTTAAGATCATATTAACCCGTAGAAACCCGTTGTAACCTAAAGAGAAAAGAGATATGAAATAGGCCGAAAGGACTACACCGAGCACATTTTTGATTATTCTCAAAATGCAGGCCTCTGCCTCAGAGATCTGTAATGTTAATAGATTTCCTTTTTATATCATTATTTCTCATTTTTGAAATGGTAGTATATTGTAAAACATTGTTGTTTTTGCAATACAAGAATATATAATAATACTATGATAATATATATCTATTATTCATTAATTTATTAGAATTCCTCTCTGCTCCATGATTGAGTGCCTACCGCCGAACTCCACCCCTTTTCCAGTCCATTTTACTCATTTAATTCACTAATAAATAAAATGCAGATTATGCAACAGGAGGAGTACGATAGATTCCTCCAAAATCCAAGCCAAAATCTGCTTGGCACTGTGAAGCACCCTGAACTTCATACTACATGCCGAGGTTACTGGACAAGAACAATCATCATTTCATCATCAATAAGAATTTAAAAATCAATTGAACTGAAGAAAAAAAAAGGAACACAACTTGCTGGCATTTCTAAAACCTATATTATGAATAAAAATGATGCAGAATCATGGTGCAACAGAAATGAGATTTCATATAGGATTTTATCAGGATCCAGATATTGTTAAGATTTATCTTCCAGCTACACTTTAGCACTTTGGAAGCACTGATTTAATTCTCCACTCTAAAGAAAATATAATATCCACCAGTTGACGTCATTAACATCAAACAGTGGAAACAAACGTGAAAAATAGTAAAGAAATGTGACATTTCTGTTATATCTATCATGACGTACAGATGACTGGGGGCTTTCATCACAATTGTGAAAAGGAGTTACAATTAATTTAAACAACTGCAATCAGAGGGTTATGTAATAAGTGTGACAGGCCGTGCTTTGCACGTCTTCCCTGTGAAATATACTGATGACGGAAGACCTGAGGTGGACAAAAACATTTTGTATGTCGGCACTGTGCCAAGAAAAGCTCAACTGACTATTACAATACATCAAGCGGCTATTAGACTATTAGGGTGACGTGAGTTCTGTGGATAGCTTTGTATTGTATGGGTTTTTCTCCCATTTTGTTCTTTGGGAGTGTTATCGATGTGTTTGAGGAAGAAATAATTGTATTAAGTTTTGATTTTTCTGAGTTGATCATTTTTATTATATCATCTCTTAATCAAGAAGGTTGTAATGTGTTGTCAACTATGTTAGTTTTGGATGTAATTATTCATTGCAATTGTTGGTAGCGGAAGAATCGATTTCTCCCAACCCCGTAATTAAATAAACTGATTGTTGTGGAACAGGTGATAGAGATGGGTAATTCTTTTTTACTGCCATGATGGGAAGTGAATCAGAGTGTTTTGCAGTTTGAAGTCCGGATTGTGCCAAATTGGGATTATCTGCATGGTGATAGTGAAGATTTGGTCGACCTTTCAGGGTTGCGGAGATGCGATGATATTATACTACTTGCCTTTTTTGATTGGTTGTGGTTAGAAAGGTAGGTCTGCAACAGAGGTAGCTTTACAATGATGTTATTATAATTCTAGCTTGTGGTGGTTATAGTTGTGTATTTGGGGTCCATTTGAATAAATACACTAGTTGATTTGTGAAAAGTAATACAGAATCTATGGTGCCTATAGTCCACCTTGTGATTTGTATTTTGTAGGTTTTAGAGTGAGATTCTAGGTTTTTTGTTTTTTACAGTAAATTTTGGTGGTTAAAGAATCAATCGCTTTGAACCATTTGTCTGAAGGTTTGATGGGAAGCATTGAAAATAAATAATTTATCTGAAGCGGAGTTATCGCCTTACCAATAGCAATTCACGCAAGCAGTGCGAGTGGGAGTTTGATCCAGCGTTTGAATTCATCCTGTATTTTTTTAGATGAGGCGTGTAGTTGAGATTGAAGAGCTCTGACAGCCTGGTGGAAACAGTTATGCACAAGTATTTTATGTTGCCGGTGTGGAGTGGGAGGGGGGTGGTATGAGCTGCAGAATCCCAAGCGTATCCAGACAGTGGTAGTATGTTTGATTTCTTCCAGTTTATCGTGTAGAGTGAGATTGTGGAGATGTTGTTGATAGTGGTGAATGTTTCTAGAAGTGATTAATGAGGGTTCTGTAAGTAAAGTAATGTATCATCTGCATAGAGACGGATTGTGTGCTCAGAGCTGGTATCATGATTTCCTATAATTTTATAGTTTTGTCTTATTGCAGCTGAGAATTGAATATGGGGAATAGAGAGAGAGAGAGTGGGCATCCTTGTCTGGTTCTCTAGTGGAGGGTGAAGCTTCGTGAGGTGATCCCATTTGTGGGGGTACAGCGTACATTGTTTTAATCCGATGAATAAATTACTCTACAAATCCAAATTTGTTCATAGTGCAAACTAAAAAAGGTCCAGTTCCTTTGTCAAATGCTTTCTCAGCATCCAATGATGCGACAATGGTTGTGTTTTTATTTATTTGTGATATATTGATTCCATTTAATATTCTGCGGGTGTTCTCTGATGCATGTCGTTTTGTTAAGAATCCTGCCTGATGGGGGTGAATAAGTAAGGTTGATTGTTTCTATTCTGTCAGCAAGGGCTTTAGCGATGATTTTCTGAGTCCGTGTTAATTAATGAGAGGGGGCATTAACTAAAAGGATCTGTTGGGTCTTTATTGGGTTTCAGAATAAGAGTTATTGCTGCCGCGTTCATATGTATGTGATAAAGTATGCCCGACGTAGCTTTGATTTCACTAGTAACTCTATATAAAAGTGGTGATAAAATATTCCAAAATATATACACCAATATAAAATTCAGGCGGTATTCCTTCAGGTATAGGCAATTTGTTATCTGGTAATTTGTCAAGTTATTTATGGAGTTTTTCAGGGGGTGAGTCCAAGCTGATTTTTATTCAGTTGTTAATCTCGGTCGGTGAAGTTTATTCAAGAATTTGTCTATTTTTGATTGGTTGGGTTCATGATGTGGTGTACTTACTTTACTGTAAAAAGCTTTTAAAGATATTCTTTATTTCCTTCGGGTTCAGTTTGGTTTATTGCTGTGTTGAAGGTTTTCATATTTGAGTTGCTGGATAATAAACTGTGTTATTTATTCACTGGGGTTATCGGCACTTGGATTTATGAGATGTTCAAGAGTGTTCTCAATTAGTTTGTTGTTGGTTGTTTTTGTTTTTTTTACGATGAGTACCATATGATTTTTCATTTTAAGACTGCCTTTCCTGTTTCCCATAGCAGTGATGGTGAAGTTTCTTCAGAGTCATTGACCTCCAGAAAGAAGGCCCAACATCTACGGATCAGCCAGAAGAACTAGGGTTCCTCTAAAAGCTATGTAAAGATAACATCTTGTTGGAGGTTTGAATTGGGTTTTTAATGCTAATTGTTAAGGAAACGGGAGCATGATCACTGATCAGAATTGGATGAATTGTACTTCTGTGGATATATTTTGGGTGAGGCCAGAGAGCTAACATCGTGTAGCACAGGCTGAAACAGGAGTGGCAGTTAATTATCCTTCCTAAAATCCCTCTTCAAGTCCCCAAAATTATACCTTTCCTCCTTCTATCACTTAATTTCTCTGTTGTTTTGCAAAGCTTACTCATGTCTTTCTCTTGTAGCTGATTGGTGCACAGCAGAGCTGCCAGGAGTTCACCTTTTAATGCCAAAATACAATCATCTGGGTTACGCGCTTATTCATTTCAATATGACAAACCGAATGAAGCAAATGTATTGCGATTCTCATTTTAGCCAGAATCACCCAGGGCTAACTAAGTAAGAGACGGCATTCAGAACCTTACTGAAGCAAAGGCATCATCAGCTAAATATACTACACTACATGTTTTTTAAGTACATATTGTGCAGTAAAATGGTTCCACTCAGTGTTGTGATATTACATAGCTTGTTTTTGGACTTCTATGTTAATGTATAGGCCAATGCTACTGCTGTGATTATTAAACATTAAGCAATTGCAGAGACAATTTCACTACTTTATACTATTGATTAGTTTAATCCATAAAATCAGTCTTTTTCTGATCTGAATCTGATAAGTAGCTACAGCTGCCTGACAAATGTGGTGGATTAGAAAGTACAATATTTCCATCCTCAAGTGTTGTAGATTCGAAGTATAGAGTCGCATAAAGTGGAAACAATCAAGTTAAGTACCTCAAATTTGTATGTAAGTACTGCAATTCAGTAAATATACTTTGTTTTTATCAAGCAATGGGTTATGTTTGAAGTAACTACCAGAGTTAACAAGTTTTAGATCGGAAATTGTTCTTACATTGTTGCCTGAATTAAGATATACTTAAGACATGTTTTTTTAATTGTATGTTATGAAACGGCATGTCATGACATGCGGGCACACTGAATATAACCGTACTGAGAGCACAGCTTTCATTACTCATTCATGTCTTCTGAGTGTACAAAGATAACCTGAAGACAAACAAGCTCTACTGCAATGCAAGAAAAAACTTGTTCACTCCCTGTGTTCTGGACTGTATTTGCTCTAAAGCAGACAGATGATGGAGAGGTTAGTGTACAACTGCTCGACTGATCAATATTTTTAAACTTTTCAACACTATGCGGAAACAGTAGGTGGTAAACGTGGATTTTAAATTCACGCCATAAGTCCACTGAAAATAGAGTTACTGCAGATATTTTTAAACATTTAAACTATATGATGCATAATCATATATATGATATCTTTTAAGCTATCAGACCCACGAATCCCTCCACAAACTTTTGCATTGCACGGTGTAAACTGCAGCGTGTTTTTTCCACTTTGTACATGACAATAAACCTCTTGAATCTGAAATATATTAAAGCTCTTATTTGCCTAAATTTGTTTTTGCGAAAACTTGATTTCTGATGCACAACATTTTTTGACACATCTAGATAATATTGAAAGAGTAATTGTAATGTGTAATAGGTTGTACTCACACAACCATTATTGTTATTTGGCTTGCTATTGAAACCACTTTGAGTCGGGATCTGCTCGAGGTTTCTGCCTGTTAAAAATTCTTTTTTTTCTCCACGGTCTTCATGTAATCTGTTTTGGGGGCATCACTGGGTGTCAGGTAGGATAGACCTGAACATTATGGAAAGGGATTTGAGATTACATTTGTTGTGTGTGTTTTGGCACTATATGAACATTACTGACTTTACTTTCCTGGAGTCATTTTTCTTCCAGCGAGTTTTGTAGAAATCTGTCGAGCCATTGTTGAGGAAACCAGCTGACAAACCAACCAGCATAAACTATTTGGTAAAATTCAGAGTAGCCCTTCTTAAACTTGTTGACTCATTGATAACATGGACTGAACAGATACGGATGACCGATATTCAAAAATAGGTCCATAAAAATAAATGTAGACACATAAATCCTAAATGAGAAAAGTACATCGAGTAAAATGTTACAAGCTATAAGTGAACTAACTCAGCCAGCGTTGTTGGAGCTGCTCAGCAGTGGAAGGGTTTGTTGCTATGAAAATATAAGGTTGAGGTTACTGCGGTGTGACTGTATCACATGTCTCAGTATGATGGGCAGCCATGCTTTTCTTCCCCTTCACTGGCAGGCTGGGCATCATTCAGGGTGAGACTGGCCGTCAAACGCAGGGAGGAGAGGCAGCAAAGAATTTGACTTATTATAGGGAAGTTAAGACTCCTGCTATTTGCAGCCACTTTCCGACTTTCTGAGCTTAGTACTCTTTTCCCTTTTTTCTACTTTCGGCTGCATTTTGAAAAATCTATTTTCACCGGTCTCCCTTTCTCTGAGCAGACAAATAAGAAATGTTATCTTCTTCTACACATATGGTCGATTTTTCCCTCTTTTGTTGTCTGTCTTTGTCTCTTGTTGAGACATCCTGTGCTGCTGGTCAAAGCCCAGAGGCAGCGGGTTTGACGTAAAAAAGGAATGCGTCACAAAAGGTTGTGTTGTCTGCTCTGTGAGTTTGTGTGTGAACGTTGAGGGGGCTGGGACACCATTACATAAAGTACAGTTCTGCTGAAACAGACACTTTCCACGTGTGTAACTCTATGAATTGTGTCTTTAAAATGAAAGATAATAGGAGATTGAAGGCTTTTACTTTTTGAGGCTCTTACTTCATACTCATCCTTTCTGCTTCAAGAAGATGGTACCAAAAATAAAATAGTAAAAGCAGCCTGCGGCCAAAACAAAAACAACCTCGAAAGTGAAAACAAGAAGTGCAATCTCATTTAACCTTTTTTGAAGAAAATAAATTTTCTGTCCATTCTAGGTCTGAATCATTGTTTTTGCCAATTCCACAGGCCCTGAGGGAGGAGGTGGTGCTGGAGGGGGTGCTGGCATATATCCCACTTCCAAGAAGTCACACAGGCCAATTAGTTTCTGAAGACAAGGCTCTTTCTTTGAAAAAAAAAAAGTAAGGGTCATCTGGTGATGAAAATATCACTGTTGATCCTCAAAAGTACAACACATGCATAAACAATTCTCTTCTCAGTGTGCTATATGCTATGGAGTAGGGACTTCAGGATTAATTGTCTTTGGGATTAACTGCGATTACAGAAGTCACGGTGTAATAATTCTGAGAATTTTACATGGTATTTGGTGTGACGTGTTTCTGTGTGAGGAGCGCGGAAATTCTCCCTCCTGTCTCAAGTCATGTACGCTTGTGGTTGGCTGTGTGGTCAAACTGCATCATGATCATGTGTGAAAATGGCAGAGGGAACTGAGTCTTCAGTGTAATATCCACCAAAGATATTAATCGAGTTCTCAGTTGGTTATTTTAGATTTATGTTAATGACCACCTACGGGGTTGCGGTAGATGATATCTGATCTGTCGTCAGAAAGTTGCTGCTATTGGCTCCAACACTTGTTATATGTCCCAACATCTTCAGGCTAATCATCCATCACTGTTTGCCCAAGTCATGGTAAATAAGTAAACTTGCTACTCCTCCTTTGATGGTTAGTTTCCTGACGAATTTTAATCATTTTTCTTGAGTTTTTACATTCGGATGTGTAGCGAGTGCATCAATCGTTTGCCCATCCATCGTTCATGATGGTAATTACGTGACCTCTGCACAAAGAGAGACTCAGGCCAGACCTGGGAAAAAAAACAAAAACTGTCTGCAATCCGTAACGTCTCCTGCACAAGAAATTAAGGTCTTCTAATGTTCCGACATTCTTACACACAAGCACGAACACACAAACACGCACAAAAAAAACACAAGGACATGCAAACACCCGGACTTGGACAATCACTCACAAACACACACAAGGAAGGATCCAAGCGCACAAACAAAGACACAAACACCAGCTCGGACACGTGTGCACTAACAAACACAAGGACACTCCCGCCTAAGCACATGCAGCATACCTCCGTTATATTAGCAATGAAATTCAATGTGAAAAGCAAGGGCAATCTTTAGCTCTCAGGAGACACACCTGTCAGCGGTATCATTATAATCCCCGATAATTGAAGTGAATAACATTGATCATCTAATCGTCATGCTGCATGTCAGTGGTTGTCATGTTCAGCAGCAGGGGAATATTTCGTCCTGAGGATGATGAGGTGGAAACAGGAAAATCTGAACCTGTGAAAGGTTCATGGCCGTCCAAAGGTCATTGATGTGTGTGGGAAACTGTGATAGGCTGTGTTGTCAGACCCCACAAAGGAGCTTCTGTAGCACAAATTGCTGAAAACATTCACGCTGGTTCTGACAGAAAGGTATCAGAACGCACAGTGACATCGTAGAGCTGTTTTGGTGTCTTTACAAAAAGGTGGTTTTAATCTTATGGCAGATTGGTGTGGATGTAAGGTAGAAAAGCCAGCCTACCTAAACACACATCTGTACTTAAAGGTTGACGTTATGGCATCGAACAACAGACAGAGCTATGTGAACTTTGTGAACACCTGACAGCGATGGCATTATTTCGGGGTCACAGTCTGATCTCGCATTCTTTGCAATTATTATTCGCAAGCAAATGAGAACAAAAATCTATTCTGTGTCATTTCCTGACACACTTCTCACCTGTGCATCGACACATGCCTGCAAACTGTGTTTCCGTGTCTCTCCACACCCGCTCAACACTTTAACTCACCTTAAGCAAAATGTTTCCATAGAAACCACACAAATGGAAAATTGGTATAAAATTGAGAATGTCTAAAAGAACAATAACGTGTCATAGTTGATATATGTGCATAATTTGGTAGGCTAGAATGTAGTTTGCAGAATATGCTCTGGACATAAAAATCATACTTCCATGTTAACCCATAATTGGACAGACGTGTGGATGTAAAATAGATCTAACTGACCGAGTGGAACACGTCTGAAAATGTTTTTGAGATGCTGCTCCCTGTTAGAGATCTCTACCATTATATACGGCTTTTATGGTCATTTCTTTTCACATTTAATGATAAATCAGCATGTTTTCCTCCTTTTAATCAGGAACATAGATTTCCCTTGTAACTTCCACTAATGAGGTTATATTTTTGCAGTCCCCTATCCCCAGATTTTGTTTTTTGTTAGCCAGCAGAGTAACGGCCAATGGATGGAAACGGAGGATTTGCTGTGGCGACCCCCGAAAGGCAACAGCCGAAAGACAAAAAAGAAGGTTGTGTTTTTGCCCTTTTTTTTGACTGATTGTTTTTCTTTTTGGTAGCAAGACTAGAAATAAACTAGAGGATAAAGTTGAATAACAGTTAAACCGGAATTGGGTTTTTGGCATATCTTAAAGAACATTTTGGGTGTAGAGTGGGATAATGAGGAGATAAAAAACTTTTAAAAAGGTCCACACTAGTTGAGATACTGAGAGAGTTTTTTGTTTTGGTAGATGTAGAGGTTGGCAGTAACCCATAAAATAACGGACAAATCTGCATGAAATTCTTTCAAAATAAAGTGCCCTGACTGATTCTGATAAAATAAAGTCTACCCGGTGTACTTTTGTGCCATGGCGGAGGTTTGCGCTCTCTGTGTGCTTTCAAGTATATGCAAATTTTACAAAATCCATCAGAATGTCCACTTTACTCAGAAAGAATCAAAAAATGAAAATATAATAAGACTGTATAATAGTAAAACTAAGTTGTTTGCATAAAATTACTCAACATATGTTATCAAAACTGCTTTTCTGTCATTCATGAGACATTAGTAAGGCATTATAATTGTTATATGGATTGAAACTTGAATAAATCTATAAAAAACATGATCAAGATATGCACTTCATTGGTGAATATTTAAGTGTATCGCTCGCTGTTTAAGGAACTTTCATAGCATTTAAATGGTTTGTGACAAGTGTGTCAACGTGGTTTCTTATGGGTTAATGAAAAAAAACAAAAAAACAGCACATGCATTTCTGAATGCATCATAACATAAGTGTAAGGTTTGGAGAAGCCATTATGTATTGTTTGTAAGAGATGCGCCGGATAAACAACTCTTTATGGACTAACAGACGAACACACTCATCGTTTTACATCCAGTATGGACTTCTTTTTTTTTAAAGTTGTTTCCCCTTTGCTGTTCATTGCGCACAAAAAGCAGAGTGATATTTTTGGAAACTGAGGTTGAGAGAGGTCAGTTCACACCAGACAGAGACAGCAGGGGGGTGTAGGTGCTGTAGTGGAGTAAGAGATATTTATCACTATCATATGATTGAGTAGACCAGCAGGCAAAAGATTAAAGTAGCTGTCTTGGCCTGGGTAGCACAATTATATGGCACACACAAACACACACACACACACACACACACACACACACACACACACACACACACACACACACAGATCTCTGTCTAAATGCACACAAAGACCTTTACACATCACGTACTCCCATTCCAGGTCCATCTTTTAGGAATACACCCAGCTTCACACACAGGGCAAAGTATGTGAAATATCTGCACACACACAAATGCACACAAACACATCACTGAACTACTGCACACAACCTACACACAAACAGAGACGACGACCAAATCTCTGGGCGTCACCTGACACTTTAAAACTAAGTATAATATTCGATATGTGGCTGCACAATCATGTTTTAACTATTGCTTTACATGGGTAAAGATACAGTAGACATGTTGAGAACCAATTTGTGAATGTGTAGCCAAATTGGAGCAGTTTATCTCCTGTTGAACTAAGTGAATGAACAGAATTGGAGTCATTTCTATTACAGTGTTTTTTCCAAACCAGGTAAAAATGTCCCTTTGCCCTCTTACTTTGGGTGGTCACCCGCTTATCGAATTACCAAAACCCAATTTAATCTTGATTATCATATTTAATGTGCTAATACACAACGAGTAGTATTCCCTAAGACTTTTTTCTCTCTAAAAATATCAAAGGAACGCCAATTGCCTATAAGCCTGTTTATTTACAAACGGTATAATTATTCCAAAATCATTCAATGATAAATCTGTGATGACTTTAAACACTTTTGGATCCATGTAGCTCCCGGCTTCTGGATCGTTTTTCTTTTGTTTATTTTCAGTCATTGGCACCATGACAGCATTTGCCGATAAGTCACAGCAAGAAGGCTCTGGGTTCAAATCCAACAGTGGCCTTTCTGTGAGAAGTTTGTTATTCTGGCATAAACATGGTGATATAGGACAACTGAGGAGTACAAATTGAATGTTGGTGTCAGAGTGAGAGTGAACGGCTGCTTGTCTCTATGTTCCCAGTATTTCACACCACTAAAGGGCGAACCTCACCTCCCGCCAATGACGAGGGACATCAGCGCCATCCCCCCTGATCCAGAAAATGGATGGATGTTCACGTGAGATATTATCATACTTATACTTATATGTGTAAATTATATCATATTATAAAACTTACAAGGGCGGCTGATTGAGAACAAGATATTCACACTGTTGTGTCCTTTTCTTCACACCGTGTAGAGGAATAAAAGGGAGTTCATCTGCTGTCACAACATTGATAAAACGGTATTGAAAGTTTCCTCAATGGGCTGTTTAAGAAAGAATGCACAAAGAAACAATATATTTTTCCTCTCAGCTTTAGAATGTACACGCATCGTGACATTTTCCAAAGTTGTGCACAACAGCCTCAGACTGAATTTAATGTGAAGGCTGGGGCAAGTAGAAAAATATTTTTTAACCTGAAAAAGAGCAGATGCAATAATGCAAATTTAAATACACGCAGGCATTTAAAAAAAAATAAACATCCTGATGGATATTTCATGTTTCTTGCTTTATTTCTACTTTGTCACTTCTGTCAACATTCTCATTTGCTTGAATTACGGCTGCACTGCCCCATTGAGTTCCAGTGATATATAGTCTGTTTCATTCTATCAAGTTTCCTGAAAACATATACAAATACATATGAAATGAACACTTGGTCCATATCTTTATACATCTCTGAAACTGAGCATAAATGAGCCTTTACTTTCTCTGTCCAATCCTGAAAATGTTCTACAAAGGGATCCCAAGGGTCACAGACCATAGAAGTTCTACGTACTTGAATGTAACATGTAAAAAGTGAGCGCATAAGTTTCAGTAACATTGATTCCTGTTATAACCAAGACATTCGGCCGACAGGTGACACAATCTGCTTTCACTTGATATAAGTTAGATGGAAAACTAGAGAACTAGAAACTTAGGTTTGACGGATATAGATGCTCCCACTACAAGACAATACCAGGGACCGTAGGTGAATCCCAGTGCACCAATGAAAATCACCCAAGTTTGAATATGCCTGAAGATCAATCAATCAAAAGCCATTTAAGAGACGAGTGGGAGTGACGTGTCTCTACCCGTATCTGTTACCACATTAAGACAAATCAAAGCCTCCAAATAAATATATTTTATGAACCAAATATATATTATCGTCCTGATTTGGATGCAATTGCAATGGAATATTAGAAGTTATCCATGCCCGGGGTGTTTTTTTCTTCTTTTTATATATTAGCATGATTTACACTAGATATTTGCATAATACAATTTCTTCTTTTCAACTATTTCACAATGTTGAAAAGAGTGGAAAAGTTATACTGAAGGCGAATCCATCCCCGGATCTGCCTAGCCCCCCGAGATCCACACACAGGGTTATCCACCACTAAAATAAATAGTTTGAAAAAGTTGTCATGCCACGGAAATGAATAGTTATGCCACTTTTAGGATTCGGGAACATTGACCCACTCGTATTTGCAGAAATGTTTTAGTGAAGCAGAATTGGATGGTTTCTGAGCTTCTACCAATCTTTTCAGGTAACATCTCTTTTAAGAATATTCTTCGGGTTTAACTGTTGCTGCTTTTACACAGCCTTTTCAAGACAAGCCTACCGCTCCTTTTTAACACCCTTCTATTCTGTATAAACTCAGTGAAGGCGTAATGAGGGTCTGCATTGGCCCACCATTGAGACAGCAGCAGAGGAATTAACAGAATCGAATACAAACATCGGAAAAAAATTAAATAATCCAGCTTGTTGGTCCATCGCTAGCTAGTTTCGGTTATCAGCTAACTGAAAGGGAAGAAATTTGACTGAAGATGTCTTAAAAACTGAGCAGACACCTTTGTCTGCCATAAACTGCCATGTAACAGTGAAAGAATATTTTTTTCTATGTGAATCTATTTTTTTAGATGTTGGCGCCGCTGAGGAATATGCTAGGTCTCTTTAGCTAATGGAACCTGAAAGTTGGTGTAAAAACGACTTGTGTCCTTTGCCTTGTCACTCCCCCACACATGTCGTATGGCAGCAACCTTTGAAGTAGGATAGGCCTGTAGCTTCTTGGGCTTTTGTGACTTCATAAATCAGGCTTCACAGTGTTGGTGAAGGAATTTTGGGAGGTCGGAATCATACAGCCAGCAATGTTAATTTTTCTTTCAAATCTTCTTTCAAAATCTTGTGTAACTGTGGAGTTCCAGAGCCTGAGAAACAGTGTAACCCTTCCAGACTGATGTAATCCAATTAACTTAGTCCTTATCACTTCATGCATCTGAAAAATGGTGGTATGAATATGAAAATTGGATTGAAGAGGACTGGTAGTAATCAGGCCCACCTGAGTCTAGTCCAGCTTTCCTGGCCTAAACACATTTAACACATTAAAACATTTTTTGGTGTGTTTTAAAGTGACTGAAGGGTTTAGTTGTGTTGCTTTGTAGCAGCCCAAATCTTCTTTATTCTTCTTTTGGCTGTTCCCAAAGGGGTGCCCACATCGGTTCATCCGTTTCCATCTTGCCCAGCCTCTGAATCTTCCTTTGCCAACCCAACCAACTGTATGTCCTCTCTTTGTATGTCTAGCATCCTTCTACCAATACATGCTCTATTAATCCTTGGTAGTGTCCAAAACCATATCAACCTGGCCCTCTCTTACTTTGTCTCGAAGACATCTAACCTGGGCGGTCCCTCTGATGTTTTCATAATTGTGTTCATCCTTCAGTAACCAAAGTCAAGATATTGTAATAATAAAACAGAATGAGTCAGAATGGGGTCAAAAACTGTTGAACAGCAGTGTAGCTGTGCAGTATTCAGGGAGGTCAGGATGAATCGTTTTTGAAATGATTACAAACATCATGGTGTTATGATTTAAAGTATTCTATAAACGATGGCATTTTGCGAGAGACGTTTCTGTGCGAGGTGTGAGGATATCCGTCTCCTGTCTCGAGTCGCAGATTGTGCAGGTGGCTGTGTGGTCACAACTAAACTTGCTAGTACTCCTCCTAAGGTTACTTTCCTGATGAATTTAAATCATTTTTGGCGAGTTTTTATATTCAGATGTGTAGCAAGTAGATCAATCACCTGTCCCCCAATTGGTCAAAATGCTAATGCTAATTATACAGCCTCGGCTAAAACAATACTCACGCCAGCCCTCGAAAAAAAGAAAAACAGTCCAGAAACGGACACATCCAGCACATTCCCCACATCGGCTCCATTATATTAGCATGAAATTCAATGTTAAACGCAAAGGAGATATTTAGCTTTTAGGACACACACCTGTCAGCCACATCTTTATAGCTAAAGACAATTGAAGTGAATAATAACGATTGTGTAGTCATGATGGAGCTTGTCGGTGGTTGTCGTGTTCAGCAGCAGGTGAACATTTTGTCCTGAGGATGATAAGTTGAACCATAGAAAGGATCATGGGTGCCCAAAGCACATTGATTGATGTGGGAAACAATGCTAGCCTGTGTTGTCGACTCCCACTGAAGTGCTTTTGTAGCACAAACTGAAGAAGAAGTTCATGCATGTCCTGATTGAAAGGGGTCGGAACACGCAGTGACATCACAGCGCTGTTTTGGTGCCGTCATAAAATTAGGCGGGGAGTATAAACCTTATGGCAGATTAGTTTGGATGTAACGTACACATTCTTGACTACCTAATCTCACCTCTGGTAAAAGTAAAAGTAGACTTTTGGTCATAGACGGCGCTGACACAAGAGCATCAAACAACAGACACAGCTTTGTCAACTCTTCGCTCAGGGCGTCCTGCCATAATGTTGATGATCGTGAAAGACATGAAACCGTGATTATTTCACTGACACTAATCTTGAGATCATTATCTGAACTCCCCTAGTGAGGACTAGGAGAAGTCAACAATGAGATGACATTTTTTGAAAGACAGGACATCCTTGTGGGTCCCTTATATTTCAGAAGACTGTTTGAATGTTGAGACTTCTGAATTTCCTGAAAAAAAACATTGCGACACAAGGGATACTTTTTCAATTTCAGAAATAACTTTATATATATTTGGAAGACCATCTGTATTTGATTCTGAAGTGCGACATATAACTTATATATTGTAGTAGATTTTGAATTGTGGAACAAAAAACATTGGTTTATTATTTGAAAGAGCAGTTTTCAGATTGAACTGTTTTTGTAAATGAATCATGTTACACTATTAAAACAGGTTTTGTCTCTTTTTAAGGTTTGGCAGGAAGTAAGCAACAAAATAACAGTCTGGTGCAACTGTTCAATAGCACACCAGTGCATTCACACTCACAGGAATAGATTTCATAACAGATTTAAATATGTCTCCATTTGTGGGACACTACCCACGCACACACACACACACAAACACACGCGCACACATACAAACACACCCACACAAGCAAGAAACAAATATACAAATGTGTAATTGTGCTAAAGAAAGCGTTTCACCAGTCTAATCTTAAACACACCATGTTCTTCTTCCACTTCCTGAGCTGAGGCAGATCGAGTGCATCCATAGTTCGGCTCCATTCAGCCTTCCTCCTCCTCCTTCCACCACAATCACCCTGCCATATTAGTCAGTTGCTTACCGGACGGCGTGTTGCAACACACTGTGTCCAAATCAGCCGCTGACCTACATAACAATAAGTCTGCTGCTGACATCTTCAAAACTCTCGAGAAAAGTGTGGAAGTTAAAGTAGTGCACTGAATTGTGGCTAGAATAAATTCCGTTTACTGTAAGAGGAACAAACTGTTCCAACTTCATTCTGTCTAGAGGGCGCTAACTGACAAATGTAACTTGAGGTCTTCCTGAAGTGAAATTGTAAAGGTTGGACTTTTTTAGTCGGAAATTGTAGCATTACTACAAAAAGGATACACACGAGATTGATCCGCATCCTCTCATCGATCAATCTATATCTCTTATCTCTCACCTGGTGTGACAACTTGAGGAGGTGTTTTAACAAAAGCATCATTAACAGAGCAGGAAATTCAACTCTCCATCCAAGTATAACTGCAAGTATCATGACTAGCTGAGTCTTGCCCAGACAGAGGATCTTCCTGAAAGAGAGGCGAAACCAACATTGTCACCATAAAAAAACACCGTGACAGATCTCCATGGCGACGGGGCTCTGTTTGGTATTGTTTGTTGTTCAGAGACAAGAGTTTGTCAGTTAGTGAAATGACTCCTACCAGCAGCAGCTTAGATATGAGTTAAGTGCTGTGACTGACTCAGCACCGCAACGGTTAGCTCAAATACAAAAGTGTGGGTTTTTTAGGTGGAAATGAGATTATTCAAAACGCTCTTCATTGAGTGATCGTTTTAACCATTTCATCGGGACTAAATGGTTTTCATAAGAGGGGTGAAAAATACTGCCTCGTGTACAAAATAAGCTCCACTTTTAGTTCAGAAGAAACTGAAATAACTAATTGTTTCGGGGACACCTGTGGTAAACTAGTGTATCAGGAAGTAAACACAAAATTAGATGGCATGCAATATGTCGGTAAATATGAAAGTGGGAAGTCTTAGGCCACCTGTTATTTCAAGACCCACGTTATAAGTAATCAATTAAACTGAGCTGCAATCATTCACATGTGGGACTAAATACCTCACAATGTGTAAATGAGAATTACTTACATGCAAAGAGGCAAATCGTACAGGGATGGTTTGGTTAGGATTTTCTATTTTCTTCTTGACGCTGGATTTTCTACCAGACTTCACTGAGTGTTTGGTCAGATTTGGGTCAAAGGAATGCGCTAAAGACTGTATAGTTCTTAAAAAACGGAAACCGTTCTCTCATGTAATAATACGAATGTACGTAGAATTATACCACGGTAACAGTTATCATAAGTCTTATCGACCTGATCAGTTTAAATACACGTGTTAGTGATATTGGAGACAACACCAGTTTACAACAAGAGCGATTATTCACCGATTGTCAAACATTCATACAGTGGTGAGAGAGGCTGCCATGCATGACGCCACCGTCTCATCACAAATGCTAAATATTCAAGTGATGATGGAAGAGCCATTGCGAGGAAATTGGGTTTCAGGATCTTACTGGAGGACCCTTCATCATGTGAACTGCAGTGGCCGGGGATTGATCCACTGACCTTACGATAACTGGACGGCTGCTATAAAACCGGGTCCAGAGAAAAAGCTGGTTCCAACATGTCAACATCATGCTCAAGCTCTTTTTGAGGACATGTGAGCGAATGTTGTAACGTATGTTGGATCTGCCACAGCAACTACTGCAGCCAAACTCTTCTGATAACTGGGGATGAGTCTGAGATAGCTGTGGTGGAAGTCTGGCCCACACCTCTTTGCAGAACTGCTTAATCTATGCTACACGGGAGAGTTTCTGAGTATCGTCATGCTCTTTCAAGGTCCCAACAGTTTTACAATAACTTTGAAATCCTGGAAGTACACAGTTAACTTCCAAAACTTTGATTTCTTTCCTTTTCGGTCACACAGAAGTGGATTTCCTGTTTTTCTTGTTGCTCACATCTCACTGCATGATCCAATTGTGCTTGACTCCCACATTGATGACCTGAAATTCTCTAGTGAAGAGATAGGAATCCAGACCCTGAACCAACAAAGTATCAACAATATCACAATGTCCTCCAAACCTGCTCTGTTTTTCATAATATGCCCTGAAAAACTCTGATGAGCTTTCATGTTCTTATGGATTATAACTACTCGTTGTTACTCCACTCACTCCACCCATGGATGCCTATGTAGCCCATTGTCATTCAAACACCTTTAATTGAGGTGGGAGAGGCCGGGTCTCGGATACATTCTTTGGTTTTTTTGTGACTTCCTGAATGTGACTTTGCTGTAGTCTTAGAGGAATTTTGGAATGTTGGCCACTTCTGGTAAGGTTTAGTTGTTTCAAGTCTTCTCCATAGGTATTTTAGAAATACCTATGGAGTCACAGACGTCTTCTTCCTCATCTCTTCTGGGAATTTCTTCTTATTTTGGCATAGTGTGCTACTGGTGAGACCTACAAGCCTGCTTCATATTTCTGAAAAGTCTACTTAAGTGATGATTTGACTAAAGAAAGCTGGTAGTGATCCAATCTAGGTGTTCCGTTTCCAAATGCACCCAGTTATTAGTGCGGATTTTTATGCGTGTTTTTTTGGATTCAGTTTTTAAGGAGGCAAATTCTTTTCAACACAGGCCCAGTGGACATTGGATAATCTTCGGGTTCTGTAAATACAGTTATCATTTAGAACTTGTACTTTGAGAATAATCAGGTTGTCTTATGACACATTTTGTTTGAAGATCAAAGAAAAAAAGGAGGAGCAGCTAGATACTTTTTCACTGGGATGTAGAGTAAGTGCAGTAACGGACGGTGTAATATTTCAGCTGCAGAACAATCTTCCTCAGATCTCTGTCACGCTAACATGCCAGAAGCGAAAGCAGGCTCAACAATGCTGCTCCCTGCCTCTTCACCTCACTCAATTATGTTTCCTCTATAATTTGATGCTGGACCTACATCTCCGTCTCTCGCTGCATTTCTCCCGCATGCTAACATTCCTCACCCCCTTCCAATCCCAGGAACTGATGTATCAGTATGAGACTGTATCAGGTAGAAATTAACTGATGTGACTAAAATACGTTTCTAAACTATACAATACAAAAAGACCAAACTTTTTCATTCTTTTTTTTTAACCCAAATTCCAATTCTATCCACGGAGAGATTGTTAAAAACCCGCCTTTACTTTTAACCAACTCTTCAACCTCCTGTGTGCACCCGCTACCTCCCTACGTCTCCCTCCTCCCCGGTCTGCACCCGTAGGCGAAGAGAGAATTCCGCCAGGGTGGGGGCTTTCCCCAGGAAGAACGAGGGCTTTGTCCCCTGAGGGACGAGGCCATAGGCTGATAGACAGTCTGGCAACCTCTGGTCAAGCAGCCAGTGAGAAAGAGAGTGTGACAGGACATAATCACGGAGTAGAAGATTAAATTAGCGCCCACTCAGTAGAAGTTTCACCTCAGCCCAGGGGCACGCAATAAGTTTCTCACCGAGAATATAAATTAGGCAATATCACTGAGTTTTCTAACCAGGCCACTATTTAGCATTAATTATGAACAGAGGATTCTGCAAACAGTCTGAGGCGACATTTCCTTCACTGTCGATGTGTGAGTCGGTTTAAGAGCATTTACTCACATTTACTCTTTATCTTTTAAACAATAGCTGCTTTCAACAAAAGGAACATTTTTATATAATCACAGCAGATTTAAGTGTTAGATTTATTGTAACGGACACCATAGTTAAAGGCTGACTTTTAAAACTTCTTAAAGGGATGTAATGAATGTTATTATAGTATTACACTGAAATAACTCAAAATATTACCAATAATATTCGACTAGATTTCAGTCAAAATATCTCATTACACTTTATCTAAGACACAAAATAAAAAAGCATTTCCACTTGATTTTACATGAACATAGATTTGAGCTGATATAAATTCTATCTTTTTTAAATCACATCGGGATCTCGGGGCTTCTTGGTAGCCACGAATAAGACGTAACCAACTGTATGGAGCTGTAATATAAAGATCTGAGTACCGTGTGGGTTTATTACAACCCAATAATGGTAACACAGAGTAAACAACACTTGTTTTTTATTACTCTTTTAAAAGTAAATTGCTTTTTTGGGGGCTTTTACATCAAGTCCACTCATTAGTCATGGTTTTAAATTCACTTTAATTAAAGGTTTTGGCAATGGTTGTGGTAAAATATACCCACAGTTCCCACTATAAAAACACTAGAAGGCTTCGCCCAGGCTCAGTTCAAAATTTGGTACACGTGTTTATCATAGGCAGTAATTGTGCGTTGAACAGGAAGTGATGGAGCCTATCCCAGCTGACTTTGGACGAAAGGCAGGGTGTACCCTGAAGAAGTCGCTAATTCCCGACAGGGCCAACTCATGACAGACAACCATTCAGAATCACATTCACACCTACGGGCAATTTTGAGTCACTAATTCACCTATATTCCATTTTTTGGATTGTGGGAGGAAAATAGATTATCTGAAAGAAAATGCAAACTCAACATAATGGCAGAGGTGGATATAAACCTGTACTACCCACATACATATGGTCCCACACATATGTGGGGACCACATACATATATGTGGATGACTAGGTATGTAAGAAGAGGGACGGAATCGGAGAATGTATTTATTCTTACAACAGATACGTCCAAATAGGAGGTAATATGGCGGTAGGAGGTGAAAAATAAGATCCTATTCCAAAATGCAGGGTGAAAATACTGCATTTGATTTTGTTTTCAATAGTACCTATCTTCTTAAGCTGTTTAGGGAAATACTGCAACAATGTTTTGTGTTAAAACTCCAGAATTATTAGCGAACCCCTGACTCTCCCATCGACATGGGGCTGAGACCATGATTCATTTTTCATACGAAGAACTCCTTGAAAAGATATATCCTAATGAATTTTGTTTTAAATTAGACTAGATTCCAGATGGTATCTTTTTCCTAACTGGTCTATAAAAGACGTGTTAACACAATCTTAAGTCGTCATGGTATAAAGAAGAGAAACAAACAACTGTGAAAAACTAAATTGTGGTTGTGTGAGCAGGACAAACCTGCTCCTATCAAGCACATTTTGGCACACAGCCCAGGTAATTATCACGTGAGTAAAGCTTTGATACGCAACCTCTAACACACACACAAGACAAAATTCTGTTTCTCTGCATCGACATTAACGCTGTCAGAGTGGGATTATAAATGATTGCCTGTGCAAAGTATATGCTCCGGAAAATGGTAACTTATTAACCAGCCTTCGGTGTACATGTGTTGAAAATTAACTTTCATTAGTGGCATTTCCCTGGCGGTCATTACTGCCTTTAACCCAGGAGCTCTTAGGTCAAGGCAGTGGGGGGGGGGGGGGGCATGGATGTTTTGAAGATGGAAATATTATTATACAAAAGAACTGTGACTGTGTAGACAGTGAAGTATTTTGCTGTGTCATTTCCTCATTCAGACAATTACGTTGCATAACACAGTACAAACACTGACACCAAGTTATGGGGGTAGAATTTAACAAAATCTAATCGAGATCACCATTATGGTGTGATCTCCATTACACAATCACATCACAGTGATGAAGCGATATTGACTTCTTTGACTCTCCACCCATACAACATTTCTCTACAGATCATCCCAAAATCACCCCTTGACCAATCCCAACTATTCCCTGTCACATGATGTCAACACGAGGATGTCAAGCGTACCGCTCAAACAAGTAACATAAAAAAAGGAGTATCACTTTGTACAACAGATAGATGGTTGAATATAAAATTTACATTTCTGGAGGGGCAGGAGATGCGGAGTTTCTCCCTAGAAGTGGATGATTATCTGCTTTAGAACTGTTTTCTATTAAAGGCCAGTGGTATTAACCAAGAACAAATAACACGCTGAGTTTTTTACAGTTGTGTCTGCGCTGCGAAGCAACACAATTAAGTTCCAAGGTTTTTCCTTGCATGAACTCAGGTGTCAGTGAGAACAATCCTGTGCTGAACCGTCACCGCATCCACTCATCTCACAAAGACACGCTGAATAAAATCAAATTCCTTTGGCTTAAGTTACGTGTTTTTCTTTTTGAAGAAGTGGCATAGTCCACAAGCCTAGGACTGGAAATAGAGAGGGACCTCACAGTCGCTACGAACACCGACTTGTGTTTAAGCAGAACATTGGAGCCGGAAACTTCAACAAAAAATGAGTTATTGTAAATAACTAACTAAAATAACTGGGCTCTCCAGATTGATCCAAATAATGCGTGTAAAATCATCCTGGCCATAATCATGTGGCCCTACACTTAATATCGTCAAGCCCTTTATATTCAAAGCCTTTTGTTGGGTTTATGTCCAATGCAGTTAAATTCCTCAGTACCAAGGTTTGAGGTACTTTAAAATGTTCCTATGCTGGAAAAGACTTCCAATATTACCCCATATTTATTCATTATGAATACAATGAAAAGGGCATTTGGGTCAGAGAATACCTCCTTTTGTTTTTAATGTAGTATCTAGGCGTACCAGTTATTACCCATAATACCTATATACACCCAAACCACCAAAACAAAATAACTGCATAGCATGCCAATACCTGCAACAAACAGAAGACTCAAACACTCCCACCTGTTTTTTGGCTGTCAATTCTTCACCTCACCTGTCCTGTCTTCATAGAGGTTGGTTGGCTCTGTTTACCACCAGACCATGGAAATAAGGAGAGTCATTTTTAAAATGACTTGCCATCAGGAAGTTATTTATAAAACCTTCCTTTGATGCACAAAATCATCTTATCTCTAAGCAATCGCATAATCTTTTCCTACTGAAGTCTCATTGACAATATGCTTATGATTCTGTTGTCGGGCCACCAAATAGTCTGAGCTGTCTTCAAGGTAAATCTTGACTTGATTCTTTTTGTGATTAAGAAAGAACAGAATTATTATCAGAGAGGTTCAAAAGCGCTTTATATAGAATGAGATAACAAGGGGCTTCATTTTAAACAAGAAAGCAAATTGTATAGAGCACCACAAACACAGTCACACTGTAAAATCACATCCATCATGTTATGAAGAATGTGATTGATAAAACAGTCAGGGGAGCGGGTTAGCAGCTAGCTAAGAACTGAAGACAGGGACTGAGCCCCAAACGGAAGAGCAAACTGGTGGAGAACTCGGATCTGATCTGATGTTTGGCCAGGTTCCAAACAGGGTGAAGCCAAAGAAGAAAAGTGAGGAGTTTCAGACAGCGGTAACACTTGTGGTGAAAAGGCTATGAAGACTGAGAAAGGATTTCTGGGGGTTGGGTTTTTTAATCTTACTGCTGCCCTGACGCCACTCTTACATATCTCTGTGCGAAATATGGATTTGTTGATTGTTGATACAGTGTTTGGAGACATCACAGTAAACTAGGACTACCCAGTCGGCCCGACAGCAAGGCTATATCCCCGAAGTCCCCAATCCCCTGCATTGCATAAGCAATCCTCCTGAGGGAACTCATTAAATAAATGTGAAGTGTCCATAAGGTCATCAGTTGAGGACACACACTCGCTACTCTGCTGCCCTAACTATGAGTGTGTAGTCCTTTTGTGTGCTTATTTCATTCTTCACCTACATCCATTGTGAACACCGAAGGTAAGAATCAGGTGTTATTTGATGATTTGGTGATTTACAGTATAATGCCAAGATTTTTCTAGTGTCACCATAAGACATCATTTGAATATATATTTATTTTTTGCCGACTGCTGTCTGAAAATCACATCTTAAGTATAAGAGTGAGGTCCACTTTGTTTTCAATATAACACATTATTTTTTAAATTTAATAGAGGTAGGGCTTTCCTAGAATGGATAAATTAGGAATCTCTTCAGGGGAGAAAACAAAACGGCAGGGAAGAAAGTCTTCATTCAAAACAATTTAGAAAGCTGGGAGAAGTAGAAAATATGATTGGTGGTGCTAAAAATATGATTTGGGAAAAAACATAATGGCTGTAGAATGGTTGAAAAAAGTTCAACATAGTGGCAAAAGTATGCAGAGAAGTTTATAATAAGAGATGAAATAAACTGAAGTAGCAATCAAAATTCAAACATGTACATGTAGCTTTTTAAAGCCATTTTTTTCTTCTTCTTCTTCTTCATCAAGTCTGTTATCATTTGTCCAGCTAAGCAGCACCAGACAATGGAGCATAAAAGTGCCTTTTCCCTCTGAGCAGAGGACCAGAACACATGACATGCAACACAATGTAAACCTGAATGAGTTAAAAAGTCAGACAATCATCAATTTTTTATGTTTTCACAACTTATTCCAATGAGTTATTTTCAGGATTCATTTTCAAGTTCTCAAAACTGTTTAAAGTATTTTGGTATTCATAATTTTAAGTTTAAATTACAGAATTTGCAAATACTTTATATTAAATTGCACATTATGTGGTTGATAAACACAAAGGTAAGCAATTGTTACTGGAACTCAATATTTTTAAATTTGTACAAAATCCCTTAAATTTTAAGTTTTTACAAGGCATTCCAATTAATGAATTCGAGCATTCAGGTTTATGCTTATTCCATTGTTTGCAAAAATGTTGTTTAGTATGTATATAAAACTTTGCATTGGGCTTTTGCTTGTCAAATCCTTTCAAGCCATCTGAAATCATACAGCGGGGAGGTTTCATGCATTGTTTGTTTTGCAGAGTGTGAAATTAGCAGAAGACGACGCGTTTTTGAGTGTCTTCTGTTGCTCCTGCCACAACTTGTTTGAGTTGTGTCCTGGAATCTAATTCAGAATATGCATTTATTACAAAATCAATCAGCCTCAACTGAAAGTTGTCTCAGGCGAGTTGTTCCACCATCTTTGGTCTGAGGCAGTAATTTTACGAGCTTTTATAAACTGAGTCATGGTGCGACAGGTCATAACTGATCGGTGATATAGAATATATATATATAGATATATATATATCTATATATATATATATATGGAATAGAGAGCAAATACCTGACCGAAGCCCAACAGGTCCCGACCCCACCACATTCGGAAGATATTTAGAAATTCTGTTCAGGTTTAAGTCGGCTCGGTCGCCACATGGATAGTTAAAGTCTGGTTCAGTTCATACCAGGGATGGCTAATGTCAAGGTTTGTTACGATGGCTAAGTGAAAACCCAGTATAACAATAAATACAAATTAATAGATCCACACTCTGTCACTGTGTTAGCCTTTGTCATTCTTCAGTTTTGGAGGTTGTTTTTTTACTCGACAGCGGAATGCGTCTCTAAATGCAACACAGGCTTAGTTATAAAATCTCATGTTGTAGCCGAGCTTAAACCACGGAGGACGTCAAGCAAAACTTGTCTTCGGGAAAGTTTATAACCACCGAAGTCGCTGATAGACAAACAGTCATGGTTACTGGCTAGCGAAGAGCGTCAATAGCCAACCACATTGTTTAAGACAGAAAGAAGGAAGAATGGCGGTGGACCAAACTTTTACAAAATGTTGAAATTGTGTGAAAAAGCCAGATGAAATGGTAAAATACACAAATCTGAGGCAACATCACGCTGGTGTATCAGTACTGGGAATCAAGTTACAACAACAACTTCTCACTGCAGCATTTAACCCTTTTAGAACTTCCTTCCATTTGAATAGACATGCCATGTTTTCATCTCTTCTCCTTTTTACAATACCAGGTCATTTACTAGTCCTTAATCAACCTATTATGATGGAGTAATCGCTTTGACATTGATTTTATGAGTCTTTTTATGTTCTCAAGTATATCCCCATGTCATCTTCAACAACTTTAAGATGGTTTCACATTTATAGAAGCTCTTCAATAAAAATGTCCTCCTTGAAACTTCATTAAATTTTACATTTGTCCAGTCGTGGCAAACACTGAAATGAATACTAAAAAATATTGAATAAAAACATGGGTTGTCTAAAATATTGTAAAAAAAAATAGCAAATATCATCCGAATAATAAACTTTTTGTTCAGCCGGGAAAAATAAAACAGGTCTGAAGAGGTTAAGCAGAACAAGAGCTGGATCAAGCTATTACCAAATACAGGATATCGGCATGTCTACTGCTACAGACAGGTGGAAAGGCACAAATATAAATGTATGGTGCATATAAATCGGGCAAGCTGGTAGTTGTCTAGAGAAGACCCCATCTCACGCCCCAATGTCAGCTGGGATAAGCTCCAGCCCCCTGAGACCCTAATCAGGATAGTCGGTCACAGAAAATCAATAGTTGGATGTACATATGGAGCAGATACTGACAGGCGCTACAGCAGAATGTAAAGCTAGAGAGGCTGAATAACAATATCCCAGTCCAACGAGAAATGACATGCAGTAATAGGAGCTGAAATGTTTTTGCTTTGAGCCCAAACAATGGTGACATCCTCATCTTCAAGAAAAAGAGTCAGAAATGATACTCTGGGGCACATCTGTCAGTGAAACATTCGACCTCTCGGTATCTTTTACCGCTGCTCTAACATATTTATCACGCCATGGAAGCCATTGTTCTCAGCTAAACTAAAAGTGCACAATGATAACACTGGCTAAGGACGCCGTGAGAACCTTGAACCCGGGAACGTTGTTAGTCTCACTATGCTCTCTCACCAGGTGTGTTCAGATGTGTTGTGCTAACGCGTAATAGCAGTTTGACAAAGCCGACACACTGTTGTCCAACTAAACTTCCCTCTAATAGACTCTAAATGTTTTCCATACTTTAATAGTTAGAATTAACTATATGTTGTGACCCATGTTAGCACTTTCGTTTTTCCTATATAACTTCATTTACAAAAATGAGATACTTAACGTCAGCAACCCATTTCACACTGACTTTTCCCTGTTAAAAGACCAAAGGTCACCACAAAAGTCTGGCTTAGAGAGTGGAGCCTGCAGAGTTGGCAAAGGAGCTTTATTGAACCGGTTCAGATCCTTCTTCAACCATTTGACTCTTTCACTCCAACCTAACCTCAACTGCGACAAAAAGAAGCAGACTTTGACTTGAGTTGAAACGAAAACAAGAACCGTGTGACCTTTTGACCAGTCTATCTGCGTGATCATCCAGCTTAAACCAATTGTACGCGTATCTCCTTCGTATGGCTTGCCTGCTCCATTTAGGTCTTCTGTCATTGTCAAAGTAACTATGGCAAGAGTGCCTGAACTATAAGTTTGAATTTGACAAATAACTTGCATTAATTTCATCATCTTGTACTCCAAATAACATGTACCTCACGCCATACTTTATTCAGCCATGTTTATTTACGGTCAACATAAAACCTCATGTGTAGCATACCTGTCTCAATTAGTCATTTCATTAAACAGGTTACTGTGGCTATCCTCCGCCCACTAGGAACTACGAAAGTGGCTCCAACGGTAATAGAAGGACTAAGAACTTAATCTGATTGGATAAAACAGATGTTGACTAAGCTTTTCCTGTTAGACATAATTGGCATTTAAAGAAAGGTAATAGATAGCAATATATTGCAATATACTTCACTGCAATACACAGCTGAGCATAAAAAGTTACGATAATATTGTATCATGAGGTAAGTTTAGTGTTAATATTCTATCAAGGGACCCCTGATAGTTCCCATCACAACTTTTTATTACAGAGACTAATTTCAATACACCAAATATTTCAGAGTCAGGCTTGAGATTTTATCTCAAAAAACAGGACATTTAAATCGTTTCACAAATAAAGAACCATCCATGAGCTGTACAGAGAGTTCAGTTCACCAGACACACAAAAACATCACACACCCAGCCGCCAGGACACTCAGACAAACACACAGGGGATGTTTTGAATAGATTGCAGTGTGGGCCACAGGGGGGCCTGAATGGAAATATGCTGGTAGAGGGATGTATCAGATGCTTGTGCACTCTTGCAAAAAAAGACATGTTGATCCAAGATCTAACCGTGGCTTCTTCCTCTAAGACAGTCTATGAGCTCCAGCCCTGTAAGTGCTTAGCTTGGAAAATTTCCCGACCCGTTCTAGCTAAAGCTTCTGCAGTTTAAAGGCATGTGGTGATGTCTGTAGCCATTTCTGGGTCTATGGAGGCTTTGTGCAGATAACTGATACAGCAGGGACAGCAGGTGGATCGATTGGACCTCTGACGGTCGATGCTGATAGAACTTTTAGTGAAGCTGCAGCCATTTTTTTGATTTTTGATGGTAGTGATGAGTCATGCAACTGTTAAATGTCAATTTTGAGTAAAAGCAAACCAAGTTTTCATTTCATTTAACTGCCAATAATTAAAATGGGAACTTATTTCTAATATTTAAAAGATTTTGTCATCTTGACTTGAAAGATTTAGTTTGAGTAGGGTTGTTCTATGCTGTCGTCAAAGGTGAGAAATTTTGGCCGATCATTTGCTGTTGGTTGGTGTTTCGTTACCGGAAATCAATGTCAACAGTTTAGCCATTACTCAACCAAGACACCACTGATATCTTCTGACATGGAGAAGAAGAAGAAAAACACAAACTGAAAAAGTAAAAAAAAACTCCATCTCCACATGTCAGGATGTATTTCACGACTTAAAAAACCAGCTGAGTGGAAAAACATTGCTGCTTTTTTACTGACTAAAGGTAAAGGATCACATCTTTCTCTACCATAGCAATTCGTTATGTTGTCAAAACCAAACCCTGTTTTTGCCCAGTGCCCGGTACTAAAGACGTTACTATAATCAGAAGGTGGAGGTAATGCACCAGTGCATCCACCATTAACAAAGAAGGATAATATTCCAATAGTTCCAAGTTACTTTCAGATACTACACTGCTCAAGGACAAGACCCGGCCTTATGTAGTCAGAGAGTCCTGTATGATGAAGGTTATCCTGGACCCGGTCTCGGACTTGGGCATAAATATGTACCCATGCCGTGCTACAGTGAGCAGGAGAGCTGTGGGAGCTAACCCTTTAGTGCCTGCATGTGCATCTATCAGAAAAGGATAGCCTACCCCACATGACTTCAGGTGTGAAAATCACGAGTCTCATCCTCATTCATATAGATACAATAGTAAGAGAGAGAGGGTCCTCTACTCTCTGTTCTGAATTTAACTTGGGTGGAATACCAGTAATGGTCTCTTCCTCTGACAGAGACGTCTCACCATGAGGTAATTAGATCAATTATCATGTATTAGCCAAAATCCATCGCTGTAACAGCTGCCTCTCATGCTCAATTTTATTTGTCTAATGTATTTTAGTGTAGTAGTGGGATGGTTGTCACTTCTTCACCTAGGGTTTTGGTTGAGTTAGGCAAAACAGTGAAAAATGAAGGATGTGTTCTTAATGTAACTGGTTTGTTCTTTGTTGAATTCTCCTTCTTCAGCATATTTCTCCCTGTATGATTGCAAACGCAAAATGGCAACTCTAAAAACAGAACTTGCACCATTGCTCTGAGGAACTGACGCCATATTCCAAGACGATGTAGCCTTGATGCTTCAGTGCATTTTTTACTGTCACGCTCAACAACCCTCTTGTCTGACTTTTAATATTCCAGAGTGCCGTTTCCCTTTTAAATGGCCTTATGTTGAGATGCTCTTGCACCTGTGCATTAAAACCTGTCAGCACTTCACTTTGGGCACAGCACATTATTGTTGAACTGACAGAGTGCCTTTTGAAACATGCCCCCCCTTCCTCCCTCCCCATCCGACCACCACAACAGGATATTGCTCAGTGGCACAACAGGGTTATAGCTGTATGGAGACATGTAGGGGCAGGCCAGTGACAAAGATGTGGGGAAGAATGAATCAAGAAAGAGGCAGGGGAGTGATAACCATCAACCCATGCACAGTGAAAGAGACTCTGTGGCTTTCGTCGGCTTCATGTACAAACACGATAGTTTTCTTTTTATTTATTTAACCTTTATTTAACCAGGGGGTCCCATGAGAATATATTTCTTTTTAAAGGAAGACCTATGAATATAGCGCCATTTTTTGTGCCACAGGAGACAGCTGTCCTTGTGTTCAAGTCCCACAAGGAGAAAATTGTCATAGGAGTGATGACAAGTACAGGTAAAGTAAACGTTTATATACCGTCCAGTGGCGGAAACACTGTTGGGTATAAATTTGGCGACTATATTTCCAGTACGAGCTGTTCCCTGTTGTTTGTCGTGCCTGTCACACAGCTTGTTGTTGCCATTCTGCTTAAAATGTAAGAAAATGGAATGTGCGGGTGGTCGAAAAGTAACCCATAGCCGTGCTGCGTTCAGGGGCAGATGGCAATGTCATGTAAAAAAAAACCTCCAACACTGAAAGTTACATGTGCCGACACCGAGACAGACAGTACCTGGTACGTTACTTTTATTTTACTGTTACACTGAGTTTTCACTACGATATCTTGTAAATGAATCGTGCTAAATTGGCTGCCGTGACCGAATCCCGAGACCAGCCGGGTATCTATAAGTGCGCACCTTCTTTGCGTTGTTAAGCTTGAAAGCGATTAGTAGCCGTTGTGAAACAACAGAGTAATAAAGTCAAAGGAAGAAAAAGATGACACAAAGAAGGATTTAAGGAGTGATAAGAGTCTACCGCTCCTGTTTCAGCTTGTGGTACGTGATGTTAGTTTTCCTGCTACTCAGTAGACCTCCTAGTTAGCAGCAAGTTGGTAATTTAGCGTTTAGCTTAGCAGAGATAGAAAATACCAGGCCATGGACCAGACGTCGCTCACCGTAACACAAGCTGCGGCTAAGCGAACTTTGCTGCAGCTCACGTAATACATTAATAATAATAATAATAATAATATGCTGGACTTTTTTTATCAGTTTGTGCTACAGATGCTCTTCTGTAGGGTCTGACAACATGGGCCAGCATTTTTTTTCACACACATCAATGACATTTGGGCGGCCAGGATCCTTTGGCATAGGTTTTTACGGCAGATGCCCTTCCTGACACCATCCCTCCCATTTATCCGGGCTTGGGACCGGCACTAGCATAGGATGGTAGCCCTAAGGACCATGCTTAAGGGTCCAACCTTGATTTCTGCAAAACCCTCTTTTGACTGGGATTTGAACCCCAATCTCCTGCTCCAAAGTCAGTGGTGTAAGCCAGCGAGATATCCAGCTATGAGTCTCATGTTGAGCAAAGGCTGTATCATGTTTGACAGATTGAGAGGCGATCGATGCACTCGCTACACACCTGAATGTAAACTCGCCAAAAATAATTTTAATCTGTCAGGAAAGTAACTGTGGAGGAGAACTAGCAAGTTTAGTTTTCTTCTTACCACACAGGGATGGATAATTATCCTGAAGATGTTGGGACATACTAGACATGTTGGAGCCAATGGCAGCAATTTTCTGACGGCAGGCTTTGCAGATTGGCTGTTCATCATCTACAATAACCACACAGGTGGTCATTTGGAAAATCGCACACTCACGACTAACTATGTTCCGTTGATGGGTAGAACTCTGGAGCTCCAGTTCCCTCTGCCATTTCAACGCATTGACGTGGTCCGCACAGTTTGACCACACAGGAACCCACACATTTATGTGACACGAGACGGGAGAGAGACATAAACTTGTCTCCTAAAATACCGTAGTTTACAGAATTCTTACAATTATAAGTGACTTACGTAATCGCGGCTAATCGCAAAAACGATAGATCATGACATCTCTAGAACTTATTGAATTATTTTCATTCCCATTCATTTGGAAAGCACGTTTTTGTGCTTTCCAAAAACGTGCACATTGTATTAAGAAAAGATGAACTAATCCATGAGAACAATCAAAGATTTATGTTATATTCTAAATCAGTGACCATAGTCTGACACAAATTAGACCACAGACCACTATTTGATCATTTTGTCCCATGGTCCTCCAATTCAATAACAATTATGCTTTTAGATGTTTAATTACAGATATTGTATGGAACCACATTACCAAAATAGTCAAAGATTCTGTCAAAATGTAACTCATAGGTGGAGTTATATAGAAAGTTAAATGTCCACCCTCTCTCTTCCTCTGCTGAGGATCCTGAAGAGCCACCTCACCCCTGGGATAATGAATGAACCCCGATTTAAGAACCACGGCTCTAAAACAAAAAGTGGTGGGATTTTTATCTTGCACTCAGTAAAGCCAGCCTTTTATCTATTTGCACCTGTAAACTTTATAACCTTGTAAATTATCGTTCTCATCTGGCAGCTTTTTATTTCAAAAGAATGCTAGTTTTATTGTTTTGGGGCTTTTGTTTTCGACTCAATGTATGAGGCAGAGGCTTATTTTTAAGAATTACTGTTTTGTGACATGTACATTGGGATGGAAGACTGGCCATTTTGCCCAAGGCACAAAAAAAAAAGGTGTGTTGTCAGATGTAGAACAACACGTGAAGAGGAATAGCTAATGTTTAATATGAGAAAGAGTTAGTGCATGTTGAAAGCTGAACAATGATGGGAGAAAACCCAACCGAGCATGTGAGAAATAAAGACTTGTTAAATACGGAATGTGGATTCTATGCCTGAAACAAAACTATTAATCAAGTAAGTCACCTTGCCAGAGCTCCATGATTATATCTTTTTATTATCTTGAGTACTGGATATTCTACAGCGTCAGTTCCCTCGGTCGAAACAAGGAGCAGCCACAATTTCTTTCTATTTTGGTGCTTCCTAAGATTCGGCTATAATAGCCAGGGTGAGCTGAGGGAGGTTGGAATCGTTTGGACCGCAGAACTGCCAGGGATTGTACGCTGCTTTACAAGAATGATAATAACAGAGCGGAGGCTGCTGTGAAAATCAGGTGGCTCAGTTGTGTAGGTTTGCTGAAAGCACCGTTCAAGCTGAGAAAGGCACTTGATCTCAAAGGGGGGGGGGGATTTATCAGTGATGCCATGTCTCAGCGGTTTTGCCTTCATGGCAAGGTCCAAAGCGTATGTGTCCGCCACAAAGGCCTGAAAAAAATTCATGCATCCGGGTAACAAAGTCCAAAGTGTGAGTTGTGACAGGAAGCATGCCATTTTCTCTTTCTACCGACACTAACGCTGATCATTCAGCGTCTCTAGTCGTGGCCCACCTTATGAACACACACATGTCAAAAAAAGATGACCCGCAGATGATCTATGTAAAAGCTTTGTCTCAAACTTGAATAATAATATTATGTATGATTATTATATATTATTATTATGAATAATATTATTCTATTGCAATTACTTGGACTAAATATAAATAATATCAATAAATTATTGAGCAAAATCAAAAGTGGAGCGCTCTTTCAATCTCCCATCTACGAGGAGTTTGAGGTGGTGGTTTCACCGGAGCACAGGCGCCACATTATGCTGATAGAGTTAAAAAGGTTGCCTTTGTTCTAGATATGGCCTTGTAAACACTGAGGGAGACCTTTATTAGTTTCACAGGGGAACAACATGTTCCATCACTGCTGTGGGACGTGTTGCCGCACATAGGATCCGGTAAATACGTCAGAACCTTATATTTTCCTCCCCCTTGCACTGATAAACTTGAACTGGACAGGCTTTGATTGATGAAGGACTTACTGTTGTTGGACTTGAGATCCCGATGGATGACGGGGACGATGGCCTCGCTGTGCAGATACAACATCCCTCTGGCTATTTGCACAGCCCAGTTGACCAAGATGTGCGGCGGAATGCGACGCCCCGCCAGTGCCCGGCTCAGCGGACCACCTGAAGCGTAGTCCATGATGAGGCACAGATTGGGTTCCTGCAAGCAGACGCCTTTCAGAGCAATGATGTTCGGGTGAGTGAGCATGGCGAACAATCGGGCCTCCTGCCTGACGTTCTGCGCCGTGACGCTGATGTCTTCGTCCGGGTCTTGGCGGGCAGCCTTCACAGCCACCAGCTCCCCTCTCCATGTACCGCGATACACCTTTCCAAAGCCCCCGACACCTATGACCTCCTCAAGACTCAGCTCTCTGAAGTCAACGGCCTCCGGCTCAAACTCACCCACTACAGCCGGGACGAGCTCAGCCACCACGCCGTTAGCCTGAAGCTTCCCGTATCCATTTGGCTTGAAGGATCCATAGTTGGATGGGAAGATGCCCACTTTGTTGTTGACCTTACCAGCCCACCAGCCCTCATCCCCTGATATCTCAGAGTCCAGAGACAGGACCTCCACAAGGTCCCCTTTACGCAAGGTTAGCTCGTCTTTACAGGAAGCCTCATAGTCAAATAAAGCCGTCCACACAGGGTTGCTGAAGTTCCCTTTTTGCGATTGTTCCAAATTCTTCCAGTTTGACAGCGGGCCACGACTGAATATGTTCTTCAGTGGCTCCATGGAGCCTCAAGCAGATGTTTTGACTGGAACTGATTCTGCACCCCTAGGGTTTGAATATAAAGTACAAAGGAGTACTTTATTGCGCCTCGCTCCCTTTCCTGTCTTTCTTGTTGGTTCATCAGGGACCAGTGGGAAGCATTCAAAAGCTTGACCAACAAGTGGGCGAGAGGAGAGGATTCAAAGATACATGAGTGGCAAGTATCCACCAACCATCTTGATATTCAATGCAGAATCTCCATTTAAAAACACAGAGAGAAACTTTTGTTTATGTATTAAAGTTCAGAAAGGCATCCACTGAAGTTCCGTCTGCGGTGTGGTTTTGCAAAACATGGTTTGAAAACATTACCATACCACAGGCATGTATTTAAGACACTCTTCAATCAATCCATTACTTTGAGTCTTTCCTTCCCTAATTCGGAGCTGACACCTGTTGAGTTGTGATTCTGAAAGCTGAAGGATGACAATAAGCGCTGCAGAATAGTCCAGATGAAGGTTCTCACTACCTAGAGGTGTCCATTTGGAGTTTTGGAGTACTTTTAGCCATTGAGTGCTGTGGCCACTACAAGCCGGAAGCGCTGAGAAGCGGAGAAGAATAGCAGGAAAGGAGCATTCAGACCAGCCAACCAGTGTTTTACGGCAACTTCTACTGCTGACCACTTGACATTATTCGACTCAGATCTCCAACAATAACCAAGTCTCACCGCAACTTTGCAGTGCGGCGGCAGGAAACCCTGCATCTCTCTGAGTTAGAGTATCCATACTTAAGTACGAGCGGGGGGTTATAACCGCTTATAAACGCATGAAAGGTCGATCTGTTAACAGGAAGAGCTCCAAACCTGTTCGACTTTCCTCTCCAGGGAAAAAAATGTAAACACAAGTTCCGTTACTTCCTAATTAAAGCAGCGCGAGCGGTCCGGTCCAGCTCCGGGTTCTTTTCGGTACAGTTGGTGTATAAACGGCGAAATTAGTCCTTCAGTTCTTCTTAACACTCCTACTAGGTCAATGTTGAATCGTCCGGACCTCGAACCACTTCTACGTCTGTGCTTACAATCAGCAGGGAGGGTGGGGTTTCAGAACTTTTCCTCTCCGAACAGGAAGAATCAGATGACCAGTGGACAGAGTCCACATCCGGTTTGAACTGTCAAAATAAAATTCAGATAAAAGGGAAAATAATTGAGTAGGACGGAATATTTGTGCGAAAAAGCCTAAAGTCTAGAGAACAATAAAGTCATAATTTTTCAAAATTAAATACGTAATTATACGACAGTAATTGACAAGACTGAAGTTGTCATTTCATGGGGAAAAGTCATAAATTAATATAATATAAATAATACCGGAAATATCTAAGGAGTCAAATTCAGGAAAGTGGAGTATCTTGTCCAGCTATACTTAATAATTAATCATTAATCGTTTGTTTTTAGTGCAAAAATTGGGTTTTGCACATTTATGAGACTTTTATTTTGACTTAAAATTTCTGACTGATTTCCGGTTAGGTTCATGCTTGGCCTGGGTGCCGGATGTGAATCTAGTTTGCAGTAAAGCCTATGAAAATAACAATGTAGGGCTGCTACACTGAAGCGAATAGAATATGATTCAAACAGACGATCAGCCTGGCAGGAACTTGTAAAATGTTTTCTATATTTAAATTCAAAAAATATACACTGCAGGAATTGAATTTTATTTTGACATGCTGTATTTGTTTATTATCGCCACTTGACAAAGGCGGTGAACAGGTGGTGAATGAGCCTATCGTAAAAAAACATCTAATTAAAGTTTAAGTAGTTGTTTATGTGTGATATAAATAAAATTGTGAAATCACAAACAGAATATGCTGCTAATTCAAATAATATTAATAATAATACAATAATGACAATAATAATAATAAAATAAATTTCAGCATTTAGATCATTTCAATAAGAAACACTTTTATGAATATGGTCACACTGCTCTGCCCAAAAGACAGATTTGACTAGTATGAACACTTAAATAACCAACTTTAACCATTTAGTGAGACCATACCATCATTTCTACAGAATAAAAATGTTTGAAATGTATTATATATTTGTAAAATATTGTTGATTTCTTGGCTAAAAGGGCCTGAATTTGTCATAATTAACTGTATTTAATGTAATTAACTATATTAGTACACAGAGGTTTACATTATATCTAATATATATCTATGTCAAAATGACAGGAATAGAATTGATTTTTTGGAGAGATACTTATGTAAATTATAGATTCCTGTACTTTACTTGAGTATTTACCTCAGCAAAGAAACTCTGTGCCTCTGTTACTCTGACTCTGTTACTCTGACTCCTCACATGAATGTAGACTCAGACATAGTTCAAGTATCTGCTTTTTGCAACAGTTTTTTAATTATTATTACTGAATGAATTAATGAATCAGCTGTCTCCGCGACCCGACCCGGGATAAGCAGAAGAATATTAATGAATGTTTCCATGTTCAAATATGAAATCAAACCAAATATAACACCAGTCTGAGGTACCTTTCTCTATTTGTTCATTAATAGGCTCTCTCTATTTACCCGCATATTGGTTAACCCTTTAATATCCTGCTCAGCTCTTTGGTTTTGCACATTTTCACTATTTCTTATTGAAAAGTATATTTGTTATTTGACTGAACCTGTTTATAATATGACCCAGTGGCAGCAGATATATACTAAAGAGAAAGGGACCAGGGTTAGAGCCCTGGGGGACACCACAGGTGAAAGGGGCCACCGAGGAAACATTAATCATGACTGTTAGGAGTCCTTCGATAAGTAAGATTTTTTTGGGAGGGCAAATTAAAGCATGTGAGGATTTACTAAATTGAAATTATGTAACTTCATACAACCAAAACAGTCCAACAGAGGTCAAATAGTATAAAATGAACCATTTCCCATTAAAATATAGAAGCTTTCTAAGAGTTGAAAATGTAAAATTTATAAATTCCCCAAATAAATAAAAGGTGCAAAGAAATATTTTTTCCTTTTTTTCTTGGGTGAGATCAAAAGATGATCAAAACATCAAACATCAAAAGATTATTTAAGAAAGAAAAAAAAAGGAAACTAAAAACGGGAATGGAAGTAAATCAGTGCGTTGTTCTACAGTTTGTCCTCTGATGAAGCTCACAGCAAGACTAAAACAAAGATTTAAACTGAATTAAGTTTAAAGTTTCAAAGTGTGCTCATGAGGACCCCAGGTGGGGACACGGAGGGGGGGGGATTTATTACAAGCGCATGTTTACTTATTTTATTCATCCATGTTCCCTCCCGGGCTCAGTAGCCATATTTTGAAAAAGTTTTAGTCAGGATAAAGGTTAAGGAATCACTTGCTGCTGCTCCCATGTTTTTAATAACTCAGGGTCTTTATGGGAGGGCTGAGAATCAGAGGGCCACCTTTGGCCCCATCAGCCACCCTGTGGAAACTTTGTGCTTCCTTCTCATGGCTCTTTGATGGCTCGCCATCCTCACCCTCCTTTCCCGCCCCATGGCTGCCATTTGTCTGTACACAGACCGCCTAAAGTCAACTACCTACATCCCCCTCCTCCCACCTCCTCCTATAGCCACACACACTCTAAAACCCACCCTCCTAACAGACCGCTGAGTCAACACTTGTGCAGGAAGGATGCAGTTGTTTTTGTGGCCCTGGCCGAGGGCTACTTGGTTGGTCGGGAAAGAGGCGGAAGCTTTTATGTGACAAAAGTGACCAGTTAAAAAAGAAAGAAGGCAGGAGGAAGAGGAAAGGGGCTGGACACACACTAAACACACATCTCCATAAACCTGTACCGTCTTGTACTTATCTGATTCAGATACGAGGAATGCTTGGAGTCTGGAGGATACACCCCAGGCCTGCCTTTAGGTTGCAGTGAAACCAATGAGAGATTTTTGATACTGCAAAAAGGAAGACATCAAAAGCCCAGGAAAGCACAGCCTCGACTCAGGAATACAAAAGATGTTCTCTGTGGTGATGATATAAGGTTTAAAAAAACAAAAGAGAAACACGTTGAAATGTTCTGTGAAAACAGGCTCAACTTTTGTCCTCCAGTCAATAAAGAAAGAAGTGTGTCTGTAAAGTGAGTCCCAGTGCAGCTTTAATTGTAAAGTTAACAAAACTGTAATATTTGCTGCTTGGAGTCTCTCAGTTAAGAAAAGAAAAGAACATGAGGGTGTCACTAAGTCGGCTTAACGCTGGCCTGAGTACCCTCTTATCTACGCTGCTATAAGTTTAGACTGCTAGGGGATTTCCCATGATGCACTGAGTTCCTCTCTCCTCCATTCACTCTCTGTCGACTTCTCTTCTTCCCTCTCTCTTAGTGCAGTCGGTCCCCGCAGAAAGCCGCTCACACTGAGTGTGGGCCTGCTGGATGTTTATGTCTGTTAAAAGGCAGTTTTTTCCCCAACATTGTTTTCATGCTCCTGCTCATGTGGGCAATTTTTGCGTCTCTGTAGAATAAACAGTACGGTCTGGGCCTACTGTTTTTGAAAAGAGACTTAATCCAAAGGGGAAATTATTGATTTGACGCAATATAAACATAAAACTTGTTTTTCTTGAGTAGAGTGCAGACCTCAGTCGGGGCCCAGCGGCCCCTCTCATGTCTGCCCGTCCAATGTTACATAGGTTTACTTCCCGTTAGGAGGTAATAAAAGGCAGTTGAGCAGCAAAGCAGTGTGGAATTATGGGAGATGCTATATTTATTGTTGTTTTATATGCAGAATCACAGACTTCCTTCTTCATTCTGACATTTACAGCAAGAGGTGACGAATTCAAACGTATCGTTTCCTCGACTAATGTTTCAGATTTCTCTGAATTTAAACCTTGTTGGAAAATTTGGGATACAGTAATCACAAGTCTCAATCCTATTTAGTCATTTTAATGACGTAATGTTATTTATTTTCAGAAAAACTGAAGCTGTTTTTTGAAACTGTTATTAAAGAAAGAGGGAATTTAATGCTCTCACTGTTTTCACGGGTAAACCACAATTGGACCGGGTCTAGATAAAAGCCACACCGACAGTTTGGAAGTAAAACAATTAATTTTAAAGAATGAGAATTAAAAACAAACCTTTTCTAATTATCTAACCTATTTATTTATTTTGTTCATTCATTTTTATTCTATTATTTGTTTGTTTATTTATCTTATTTTCTATTTTTAATTTCCCTATCTCACCTTAATTATTCCTTTAATTATCCAGATTTCCCGACTACAGCCCACTGTATAGGTAAATGACATATATACTTATTTCTATATTAACACAGAGTAGAATAGAATACAATGTCATCCCTAACTTTCCCAGCACTGAATCCTTTTTCCATATTAAGTCTCCACGTAAAACACACACAAACATCAATGACATCACATTCACTCATTATTATAACACCGTTATAAGACTATTAATACTTGTATTGTTCTTATCTTGACCTATGTGGTAAATTCTCATCTCAGGGTTTTATCTTGTGTTCCCAAGGTCATGCCCAGGTTTATGTTTAAACACAAACAAAGACGCATTTTAAAAAAAGAGAGAAGTAAAACAGGAACAGGGTAGAAGGTGAAAGATGTTCATGCGACGATGAGTGAAAGAAATACAGGCCTTGGGGTTAGGAGGAGATAGAAGACAGGAAAAAACAAGGAGTCGGGACAGACAGAAACGTACAGAATGTAGGAGAGACAGTGAGACGGAAGGAAACTGAGACAAAAGGGGGCGCGTGAAAATGACAGATGTTTGTAAAGCAGAGAGAGGATAGCAGGAAGACACCAAGACGGACCGAGAGCAGGAGGTAGCCTAAACAATCGTCTGAGCCACGGTCATTTTAGGGATGAAAATTAAACTTGTAGAGGTGCCTTCTAGCAATGGCGATCCAGTGACAACCTCAGAGAGCAGGGCTTAAAAATAACTCCTCAACAACAGACACAGGCTCAAAGCAGGAACAGGAAACAACTAAATTGGGTGCAGAGAGTTGCGGTCTGGCGAGGAGGTGAGGTGTGGTGAATGACTACAGACCCCCGGCAAAAAATGATGACTACACTTGGAAGATGCACACCTAGCTTTTTCTGGAGCTCTTCACTTTGCAGGAGATGATAAAATTACAGATATGAAAATAAAATAAATGTCTCTTAAAGCGGAAATTTCTGGCTTCGTGAAAAACACCTCAAACAAATAACATTTATTCACTAGAATTGGCGTCACCCCCCCCCCAGATCACGAACAGTAAAAAATACTGCGATCACTTATATCATCCTGTAATTAACTTTTCTAAAACAACAATTAGCAAAAGTCTAAATATGCAAATGAGTCTGTTGGACTCCCCCTGATTGGCAGGAAACAGGAGAGCCGCTCTCTGAAACAATGGGAAGGATTATAAAGCTCATTCCAGAAGGAAATCCAGTTTGCAGTCTTGCAGAGGACTTTGATTGTGTTGGGAATGTGTTGGGAGCATAAAGAAAATGAGAAGGTTGCGAAAGGAAAACATGGATGTCAGAAGGATGTCAAAGCGTCAAGATAGAAAACTGAAAAAGCAACATGCCTTGAAAGTAGAAAATAGGGGCTTAAAGTCAATTCTGGGCGATGTCGGGGACTACAGGTGGTTAAACCAGCAAGTACCAGCTAAATAAAACATAAGAGACACACAATTAGAGACTATATATGGAACAAAAATTACTTTTAACAGGGATCAACAGTTAGAAGTTTCCATTCGTTCATTCATTCATTCATTATCCGTAACTGCTTATCCTGGTCAGGGTCTCGGGGAATCGGGGAGAATTTGGAATACTGAGTGTGGTTGCCAGGAAAGGTATTACAAATAAATAGACTAGCAATTAAACCGGATACCCAGTCTGTAGAGGACTGGAATAACATGAAGTATGAAATCTGTACAGTGGAAAGAATGACCTTTTCCATGAGGTCAAAGTCAAATATGAACAAATCATGGAGAAGTGGAAACGTTATCCCTCCCTGAAACGCCCTTCCTTTCTTTAAGTGTACGTCATTTTTCCTTCGTTTGTTTTATCATTTATTTTAACTGAAAAACTGTCAGGTTAGATGTTGTTCCCGTTATGGTGACCATTACCAGGCAGGTATGAGGTGGAGTTACAAAGACAGGAGGGCATTGTCTTACATGAGTTCTCAAACAAACCAGATTCTCATAAAACTATCTTCATACTGTTTATCTAAACTATGTGGGTATATCCCTGGAAAGTCTCCAATCCCATGTGCTACATGGTGATGTTTGACGCACCGCTCCGTAACGTCCCAGAGGTTCTCAGGTGGATTCAGGTCTAGGGAAGGTGAAGCGCCCATCAATGCCTTCCTCCTCCTGGTACAGTATACACCCTCTGACCACATGAGGCCGGGCATCCCACTGCACCAGTGTGAGGACTGACAGTGTGTCTGAGGGTTTCATCCTGGTGCTGCCCGTGGAGGATTGTGACCCTCCAAAGATATGCCTTCCTGAACCATCACCCAACCGGTCCTGGATGATGTTCCGGATAGAATAACGTTCGCCACGGCGTCTCCAGACTGCTTCACGTCCCTCACATGAGCCGAGTGTGAACCTGCTCTCAGCTGTGAAGAGAACGGGGAACCACTGATGAACCTAGCAGTTCTTACCGGTCCTGCTGCTGGACTGTGGTCCTTCTATCTATCAACCCATCAATCTTTATTTATATAGCGGCAATTCACAACAACAGTTGTCTCACGGTGCTTTCCAGAAAGAGCAGTTCCAGACCAAACTCTTTATATAATTATTTACAGAGACCCAACAAATTCCTCCTTGAGCAGCACTTGGTGACAGTGGCGAGAAAAAAACTGCCTTTTAACGGACAGAAACCTCAAGCAGATCCAAGACTCAGGGTGGACGGCCTACTGCCATGACTGGCTGGGTTTGAAAAGAGAGCGAACGAGACGGAGAGAGGGAGAGAGAGAGAGATACAGGCGGGGGGAAAGCAGCAGCAGGGATCCCAGGTTGATAATAACATTAATAGTAATGTAACATCACAACTTCTACGCCCTGTCCAGCTCTCCCGGTGTAAAGGCCTTCCTCCTGGTATCTCCTCCTCACTCTACTGGGAGACACAAATGGCTGTACCATCTTGGAGGAGCTGTACTACCTGTTCAAGCTGATTGGGCAGCAGGTACTGCATCATATCACCCGTAGAGACGAGGACAGCAGCAGAATGCAGAACTACAGAACAATCTGTCAGGAAGGAAGAGGAGGGAGAAAATAGTCTGCTGCAGAGCCAGAACCTGTCAGAGGTCGTCTTGTTGCCGCTCCTGTCCACCTGTTGTCACTTTCCTTTAATCCAAAGACGTTGGATCTGATTGAGTCACCTGTGCTTCCGAACAGAACAGAAATGTTTAACTGACTGTGTTACTCTGCGATGATTCAGTGTACCCTTCTTCTTCTTCTTCTTTTTGTTTTGAGTACATTGCAAACACAAAAACAAGATCTTTTGTTTAAATTGAAATATTAACTTTATTTCACCCATACAAAATAAAAAGAATGTTAAAAGTTTACAATACAGTGTCAACTTCAACTGTCCGTTTAGAAACATTTCATAGTGAGACTGACACATGAGTGAGTGAGTGAATGAATGAATGAATGAATGACTGAATGAATGAATGAATAATTGAATGGGAGCGCCACCACTGCTTCCACATGTTTAAAACAAGCTAAAAGAGGGGGTAATACTCAGGGCACAAGGAGATACTCAAAAACTGTAGGGTTGGCCAGAATAGAAATGAAGGAGGACAAAAGGATACAAACAACTTTAAAAACAAAGTCATGGTCCAAGAGTCACAGTATACTTCTGATGGGTCGTTTAATAGTCGTACAAAATAATGGAAGAGATCTGAGAGACCTCTGAAGTCATCAAACACAACAAATGTAAATCATGGAGCTGCTGATATGGTCGACTTTGGGCGGGGTGGGGGGTGGGGGATGGGGGGTGGGGGTCATGGAGGTTTACAGCTCTCGGGATAAAAACCTAAATTAAAAATGGAAACCTAGGGTAAAAATTCATCGCCTCCTCGTTTATGTTGCAGCCTGACAAGCAGGCTGTGACCAAGGTGGGAAGTGGAGCTCGCATCATTCCAGCGCCAATCAATACCAGAGTAATACGACACTCGATGGCCGACGGGGACTTTAGCTCCTCTTCAATAAGTGTTGATCTTCTTCCCAACACATCATGGGATCTTAACTACAGCTAGAAAACGTTTTCCGCAGGTTTGACCGAATGTCGACTACAGAGGATTGTGAAATAAAGAAAAGTGCCAGAGACAAAAAAGAAGAAAAAAAAGAAGAAAGAAGCCCTACAAGGAAACACAAACCACACCTATGATGTCTGCTTGAGGCTCACAACAAAATAGTTTAAAAAACATCCTCTATGGATTCTGCTCTACAATAAAATGAAACATTTAAAACAAAGGGAAAATTAAAACACATAATATACAACCAGGTTTTGTCTTTCCTATGAGCGGCGTCTCTTAGAGTCTTTCCCTCCTCTGCTCAGAGCGGCCGCTGCGAGGATGCCTTAAGAAAATTGAAAATAATTTTGAAAGTGTGTATGTTTCTGTAATGAAGAGGAAGCTAAGAGTCATAGTCTTCATCATCGTCGTCGTCGTCCTCCTCCTCGTTTTTGTGCGGCGCGGGCGCTTGGGGAGGCGTTGCCAGGTTCATCATGGAGGGATGGGGGGCGAAGGCCATGCCGCCCTGGAGCTGTGCTGGTGCCATGTTGCCCGCGGAGGCCGTGTTGCCCGTGTGCATGTACGGGTGGGGCGCGTCCGAGCTGCTGGGGTACAAACAGAGGTGGAGTTTATCACATTTGGTGGCGTACAACGTTTTTTGTGCCTACAAAAAAGAGTCAAGTATCAGTATATGTCAACCTTAAAGGTGCAGTCTGTAAAAATGTGGCGATATCTCGGTGTGAATTTACGGATTGAAGCTACATTACACATCCTAACACTAGTCCTGAACCAGGACTCAACGGCCTTCAAGAGTCTAAAGGTGTATTCATCTACGGACGCGTCACATATCCTGTCCTTTGAAGAGGTTCCTTTAGATCAGTGTTTCTCAGAGTGTGGGACATGACGGGTGGGGCGGTGGAAAACCGAAGGGAATATTTCTGATGATTAGCATCACAAACACTTGTGGATTTCGCTATGGGCCAGATGGGCCGGGTCACGCATCTATTAGATTAATGTGAAAAGCGATATCATTTCGCGATCATGATTTCAACGCGTGGGTCAACGAAGCTCGTTTGCGGGAGCGGCCCTTGTGAGGGAGCACTCTTCTTTCTGCAGAGAGGGATTTCACACTCAGACGTTGGAGATGGTGAGGGGCGGAGAGGCACACCTACCTGCCGCGCCGCGCCGGCCCAACTCCGTCTTCTGAGGGTCAGAATGTGTCTCCGCCTGTCATTTCATGTATTCAAAGTGTTAAAGCCCAAGTGGGGTTGGGAGCGGGGATCATGCTCATGATGCAGTGCTATGTTGGTTGTTGTGTTGTGACCCATAGGGCAACAAAATTCCATTTTCTGTCCAACTAGCAAATAATATTGGATATAATGAAGCACGGTTCATTCATGATAATGTGTGCAGCCTCGCAGCAAAATGATTAAAACACTGAGTAACGTCACTGATTTGGTAGGAGTCGACTCCAGAAAGTCATAGTGCAGGGGCAGAGTGTTTAATGGGGTGACCGTGGCCCGGGGGGGGGATATAGGTGGAGGTGGCCACAATATGTTGTTGATATTTGTTCACAGCCTGCTGAATTTTTAATATGTATTTATGATGTATTAGTAAGTAATTAAAACAGAGTAATAAGCTGTATTGCATAAAAATGCATGTTGGTCAGTTTATGACTTTTTTAGAACCTTCATGGTGAAGTCAGCTAATATTAACAATCAAAAACTCACAGGATTCTTATGTGAGCTAATTCTCAAGTTAACGCTATTACATAGTCAGATATGTGAGAAAACCACTAAACGTAAGGAAGCAAATATGTATTCACTCTTCAGGGTGTTTAATGCCAAGTGTTGATGCAAAGGCTTTTTATTTCTATATTATTGTCTTGACTGTCTTATTTGAGGTTATTGTGTGATTCAGACTTTGATGTTATTTCAATACATTTTAAACATGGCTTATTTTGTGACCGTTTTGTCGGGGTGATGGGAGACAAGGTGGGGTTTGAAAATTTCCGAACATCCAAAGTGGGTAATGACGGAAAAAGTTTTAGAACCACAGCTTTAGATAGAAATATTTAGATGTAATGCAGTTATTTATTCAGTAAAACTACGGGTTATAGTTCACTTATATTGTCATTTGTTCGGAGGTGGGGTGAAGGGTTCCTAAACTTTTTATTTAGCAAAAAAAAAAAAAAAAAACATATATGGTAAATAGAAGAGAAGAAGTCTGCAGTTCAATTTAAAACTAATTTCGTGTGCATACATGTAAAAATATTTTTTACCATATATTAGGGCTGGGCGATTAATTGTTAAACGATTGCGATCTAGATTCGGGGGGTTCTGGAACTTTGAGACCACTGCTGGCATTTGCTAATGCTAGATGCTAATCTAATGCTAAATTAGCATCTAAGCGCTAACTAGTGGGTCTCCTGAGTAGCTTAAGAGCTAACATCACGTAGCACAAGTAGATACAGGAGTGAAAGTCTCTTATCACCTATTAACTCCTTCTTTTGCTTTCTAACACTTTATTTCTCTCTTGTTTCATGATGTCTACTAATCTCTTTCACTCCTAACAACATGGAGGAGGTGCATGCTAGACACGTTCAAAACGGAAGGCCTACCGGGTGTGGGGCCAGGTTCGATCAATAATCTCTCGGACTGGGTTTGGCCAAGTATTTAGAAAACTATGTTCTGGTACAATAGATTTCACTTTAAGTACATTTATAAGTGCTGATGTCAGTATGTAATGTTTGTGTTCGATGGGTTTAAACACCAGCTAAGGGCATTAAGCCAAAAACAGTTCTTTACTCTGCTGACATGAGTAATGGGTACATGGTGCGCAGTAGAGCTGTGGAGGTTTAGTGCCTGCACACATCTATCTGTGTACACACAGATAGCGTATGGCGCTTTTTAACCTCTCATGTACATAATGTGTAATAGGACGTAAACGGAATGATAAGATCACGGAGACAATCAATTCTAAGCCAAAAAATCAGCGATTCTCAGAATCGCCCAACCAGATTTGAAGGTTTATCTGAATAGCAGTTCCTTCAAAAGTAAATGGATTTACTCACAGAACTGTGTGGACACAATTTGTGTGGGTGCAAATGAAAAAAGTCAATTTTGAAATGCAATGGAAGAGTTTAAATGATGGTGGAAGAGGCATTAAAGGAACGTCGATCTAAGACCTATCTAAGAACATTTAAGACTTAGTACGTAATATCTCATATAGTTTAGCCTTTTTAATTCAGATTATCAAATTATACATTTCATAAGACATGATGATTACAGACATTGTAACGACTATATATCCCCCATCACTTTGTTTCCTGAGGATTTATAAAGTAGCAGTAAGGCTGGAAAATATCGAATTGAAGGAAAAAAAAGTCTATTTGGAGATGAGGTGATGTTTCCCATTTCCTTCCGGCCTACTCCAGTGACGGGCCACTGTGGCCACGCAGCTGCACTACTGAACGCTGAAAATATCAACAACAAGCTAGTCTGATTACACTCATGGTCATTATTTGTTTTCAACACTTTCAACTGGGTTTTCGTATGTTCTCCTTTCATTGGAAGTAGGGGTTAGGAATGATACCTGTGAGCCTGGAGGCGACCTCCGTATATGACTATGTGTGCAAAGAAAAAAGGTAAAACTGCAAGAATGAATTGCGATATGTACACAAATCTGTCACGAGTGGATCTAGACGCTAAGTAGTTACTCATCATCCCATACTTGTGGAACCTGGCAGCAGGCTGAAGATTTGTGCTTGACTGAGAACCGTCCTCCTCTTCACCGTCTGTCTCGCTGTCTTCAGATTCATCCTGTTTCCATCACAACATACACAGATCATTCAGAGATGTATGGATTCACAAATCACAGTTTGTATTTTTAACACTCAATGTACTTGTTTGCCATTATCCACATAGCTCAAAGTGACGGCCGTGTAAAGTTTTCCTCTATTTGCCCTCGTCGCCATGTTGGCTCACCTGTCAGAAAGTGAAGGGGTGATACAATCCCAACCAAAAGGTAAATTGAAGGTCATTTATTTTTCTTATCTGCCGTTCTAAGGTAGTAATTAAACCTACGCGGTTTTCCCCAACAGCAATGGTATATCCCAGAAAAGCCCCCCGTCCCCTGCGTTGTACAAGCAATCCCCCGGATTGAACTCCTCAAATGAAATGTGACTCATTAATAGTCTCAAAGTGGCCATACTGACTCAGATGAACTATTTCTATTCAGTCTGAAATATGCTCCGAGATATGATCCCATAGTGACTCGGTATGAAGATAAATATAGTTAGTTTTACAAACTGAGCTCAGAAAGGAAAAAGTTAACAGATTTATTTGTGTCAATTCATATGATTGGAAAGCAATGTTTTAAAAAATTTATTTCTTCCCTAGTGAGTAAAATATTAATAATTACAGGAAAACATGACAAATACAAGTCAGATCTCCTTAAAGCGATGCACGCGCGATAAATTTGAACTAAATCGGAATTCGAATTAGGAAGTCTGGTCCGAAAAAGGGTTTTCAAATAAAGCTGCCCCTAGTAAGTAAAATATGAACTCTTAAAAGAACATATGATACATTCAAGATAGATGATGTGTTATATTTTGTTCTGAACACATTAACCTACCAATAAATAATTCAACTTGAATATTTTGTGCCGCAAAAACAAAATAGATGTGTAATTTAAGTGTCTCCTTCCTTTTCTATTTTAAATATTTTCAACATTTTAATTAACGCTTTTGACATGTTATTGATTCGTGGCATTTCTTTGACTGTGTTAAGGAAGAATACATGTTGTGCATGTAGCCCAATGGGCATTTTGGTATTATTATAATAACAACAACAACAATTATTATCATTACTATTATCATTATAATAATAATATTTACTTTATGGCTCGCTGGAACCAAAAATCTCCCAGTAGAGTTGAATTAAAACTGAATATGAAACATAAAGGTCAAGCTCAATGATTAAACATCCCCCTATAACTGTTATTAACCTTTGGCTGCTGCATGTGAAAATAAAATCCCACCTCTTGTTCAGACTCTGTGCCAGACTTCTTGTCCTTGCCTTTGGAGCCCGCCCCGCCATTCTTACGGCCGGACCCTGGTTTTCGACCCCTGAGGAAAAAACCAAAGAAATGTAACATTGGGCTTTTTTAAAATGTATTTAGACACCATTAATAGCACACAATCTGTTCAAGCTCTTTCACCGAATACCTTAAAGTTGAAGTTATTTAACTATTGTATTTGATGGTGACATTATTTCAAAACAGTTTGGAGATAGAAGAAATGAAATGAAAAGAAGAAGGAAAGAGATGAACAGATGTCCCTGCTACTGGAAGAACGAAGAAGTAAATGAATAACACACACTTTCCTTTAATATGTTGTTTTCACTACTATCATTGGTAAGCAACAGATAATATCCTGTTAATAAGAGTGATCTAGTACAAAACAAGACTTTTTTACAAACACCTTTAAATGATGAAAAATGTTATCTGATTATTGTTGTCAATAAATATCTCAGAAAATCTCAAGATATTATTTTGTAGTCAATATGCCCCCCCCCCTTATAATGGACTGAAGGAGGATTACAAAGTTTTATTTTCACTTACAAATGTCATACAAGTGGTTAAAGAAAGGCAGAGGGGGTCCATTTATTTCAACAGGTCAGAATACTTAGACACTGCCAACCAGCCTTCCTTCCACTGTAATCCTTCAAAATAAGAGCGCTCAAAAAAAACAGTACTCATTATGATTTTAAAACTTCAAAAAAAAAAAAAAAAAGAAGGAATCAGCCAGTCAGAAAAATCGCTGACTGGCCAAGAGAATTGCAATCTGTGTCCCTCTAACTGTAGCGGTCTTATAATGTGACGTCTCATTTAATGATGATTTATGGCAGTGACACAAAATAAGGAAACATCACAAGCAAGATAAGATTTCTCTGCAACCAACTTCAACGGACACTAAGTGGTTGATCCCGAATAAGATGAAGGTGAAGGCTTTGTCGCGTTTGTGATGATTGATTAATCGCTTCTACAAAATAGCGTCGGTTCAAGCTCTTTTCAAAGATGACTGAATGATGAACTGATGAATAACATAACAAGCTACGTTAATAATTAAACTAATTAAATCCAGTCTACCCTGAAGAAAGGATGTAAGCGATATAGAAGGGCCCACCAATGGGGACAGGAAACCACTAGATGCTCTCGATCTTTTGTTAGAGAGCCTACTGGGCATCCAGTGTGGGGGCATAGGTGAAATCAGAAGAAGAAGAAGAAGAAGAAGAAGAAGAAGTAGGTAAAGAAGAAGAAGTCGAAGATAGATTAATAGCAGCAGACGTAGTAACAGTTTGTTGTGACATTACTAGACGATATTTGTGTAAAATAGACTTTCTATGCAGAAGAAGGAGCATTAGAAAAAGATACCTGCGTGAGACTTTTTCTCCTCCACCGTCATTGTGATTCTCGTCCCCGTCGCCCTGCATGTCCGGCACCGTCGCCACCAGGTCTTTTAAGAAATCAAACTGTTGCTCAAGGCCGATACACTGCTTTCTGTCAACACATGTGCAAACACAGCCTCGGATCAGTGCTTCAAATTCTCCATTCTTGAATCCACTTGATGTAAAATGTTAAAAAATAAAGGTTATTAGTGAATTTCTGTATTACAGTGAGCTTCTCATCGGAGTAAAAATTCTAGTCATAGCGGAAATACATTTTCATATATGTCAATGCATTGAGCTCCACAACGCATCACCATCAAGCCAAAACGCCAACGAGTGCATCAGATCAAGTTACCCCCACAAGATACTGTACAGTATAACGAGGTGCTGTGAGTGACTAAATGTACAGGAAATGAACACCTTTATATATAATTAAATTAATATTAACCTATATATATATATATATAAATATAAATAAATGTGCACAGAAGAAACATATTCTTCTATCAAGTTTTCTTCCCGATCATTTTTAGCATGTATCTAGTCGTACAGCTTTTACAGCATATATGCAAATTATAAATCAACATGTGAGGTTTACCCAGTCAAACAGTCCAGGTTCATACAGTCAAACAGTCCAGGTTCATACAGTCAAACAGTCCAGGTTCATACAGTCAAACGGTCCAGGTTCATACAGTCAAACAGTCCAGGTTCATACAGTCAAACAGTCCAGGTTCATACAGTCAAATAGTCCAGGTTCATACAGTCAAATATTCCAGGTGACATGAAAATGTCTTGATATATTTTCCAGTTTTTAGTCAATAGACCTGCATTCTGCCTGCATTCATTCATCCTTTTAGGATATATTTCAATGAGAAGGAGCTGAACAGAGAATCCCTCCAACTCCATCCAAAACTTAGCTAAATACCGATACAGAAACTTACAAATGTGATGTTGTCATTGTCTTTGCATTTCTAGACTGGGTGACTTGACAGGCCTTAGTAAGCAATGATTCCAAAAAAAGTTCCAAGGCTCTCGCTGATATCGAAGTTAAAGAAAATCATGAGGGACTTATATAGTCGAGTTTATGTTGTGACATCACAAGAAAAGCATGAAACACGTTTCAGCTGATAAAGAAACACTCCTTGAATTAAATGTAATGTTGATCCACAACTTACACTCAAAACAGTCAGACTTCATCTCGCAATCCGTTTGTAACCATTGGACAGTAACTCCGATTTTTCTTAAATTATATTCTAACACATGTCAAGAACAAGTTGTACAAAATACCCCAAGTGCTATATTTAAATGTTTCATTTTTGCTTGACCAACAAACCAAAAGCAATAAATATTAAACTACTTAGAAAAGGATAAAAACTATTTTTAAAGTAATTTCATTATATTTTTCATTAATTTGTATTGTTCTGTTGATTGACTTGTTAACCCATAAAAACCCAGGCCAATTCTATCATGTGTATATCTGGCTATTATGGAATTTTTTTTTCCTCATTTAAAATGATTTTTTCTTTTTAACTAGACACATCGATTTCCATTTTCTTATTTGCAGTTGCATACATACATATATATATTGTACTTGAGTTTTACAGCATAAAAATATAGCAAATTAAAGTTGTTTTAAATCACAACTGGTTGAATTTAATTCCTGACATGTTATTAAGGCAACGGAAGTGTGAAATAGATTGAAAATGACATTTAGTAACAAAAACAAGCTGAATATTTTCATAAAAATGAACTTTTCATAGCATTTAAATGTTTTTTGACATATAACCATGGTTTTGTTATGGGTTAATTGAGGACATCCACTAGTTTGAGGTCACCTGTGCAATATAGACTGATGTATCATCAAAACACTGAAGACATTAAACCTAAGAACCAGCACAGTAAACACATTTGGTCAGAAGGATACAAATAATAACAGGTACAGCTGCAGCCACTTTGCCTATTTCTTCATCTGTCTGCATAATCTTCTTAATCCTTGCCTGTAAGGAGAAAGGTGAAAACAATGTGTGAATAGTATAGCTTGAGATAGCTTGTGAGTTAAAATTGTGAATAATCATAATTTTACAACTTTATTCTATATTTATTTTTGAAAGTGGCCCTTATAAGCCTCAGTACAATACATCGACGTGAAAAGGGTTAATATGAAGGCATGCATGTTTATATCCATGCACTACGAATATCTCTTAAGTTTGTCGATTGTACACATAGAAATAACATTTTCTCACTGAATTATACAGTTGTTTTCCTCTTAGCTTCTCATGCTAAAAACAAGGGGAGTGTTAACAGAATAGTCAGCTAACTCATGTCACTAGCCTCGGAGCATTACATCAACAAACACTGAGGTATAAGGGAAATAAAGCGAAAGCACGAGTGTAAATGTGTGTGATGTAATTCGTGAGTTCTAAGCTTTTAATATTTGACATACTAGCTCTGTGGACAACAACACAGGCCGAGTCTCATTCATGTTAGCAGTCAGCTAGCACTAGCAGCTCTTCATACCGGTTCGGAAAGTTCAAACTCACCGGAGGGAATCTGGCGTTGTATTTCTTCTTTTTGCTTGGCATAGTTAAATTTCCTGGGTTACTAACCAAAAAAATAAAATGTAATGTCTCCGCCTATATCATATATAAGCCACTTCCCCTGGACATACACTAGAAAGCTAGCCGGCTAACACGTTAGCAGGTCGTCGTCACTCGTTCCTCGTTGCCTGCTGGCTGTTGTTGGTTCCGCTGGGTCCCAGCGCCCGTCAGATCAACACACAGGCATCCCACACATGGTTAACGACTGGTGTTTATGTTATCATGAACCATGTTCTACTGCGCGTTTGTTGAATATGACGTCATAAAATATTCATAACACTTATGAATAAATGTGCGCCTTCCACTGCACTTTTCTGCGTCCATCGAACAAGTAAAATGAATGTTTAATAATTACAGCATCAAGTCATATGGGAGTGCACCGTTTTTTTCTAGAATTTCTTATCGTCAGATTTGCAAGTTCACCAAACAATTTGGCGTTGGACATAATTATCAAGGGAACAGAGACGTACATTTGAATGAAAGAGAAGAAAACGAAAAAGAAAGAAATAGAGATCCACAGCGGATCATTTGTTTCCATGTTGATCTGTCCTCTTCATCTTCCTCTGTCACAACAACCCACTGGATGTCCTCTCTTGGGCCGCCAACTCCCAGCCCGTGAGACTCACGCAAGTGACACAGATCTCGTGCCACATAGCTTAACATAAGCATTTTCAATCGCTAATTTTTCCTCTTTTAGAATGAATAGATGGCAGTTCTTAATTCTAAGTTCGGACTGACGCAGAGTGGGCAGCACATTTCACACATTGACCTTGAACGCCACACAGCTGGTGACATCATAGCGTCCGACCAATCAGCAGTGGCCCAGAGCGTGTCAAACTTTAGTCTAACTCCAAAATTGCTGAAGTGCGCTTGCAGGCCCACGGTCCCACCCCCACTCTCCTAGAATCGAAACTAACAGAGGTAAGTTGATGAAACTCACAAATGAAGAGTTGAAATACTTTATTTCTCTTATGCCGAACATAAGAGAAATAAAGAGGAGGACGTTTTTCTTGACAAAAATTGTCCAGATAAAGTTGTGAACTTTTGAGTGGAGAAAGATTTTTTTGTTATTCTGCATTTCCAGAATAAAGTCAAAATGTTGAGAATATATAAACTTGACATTTCAACAGTTCGACCTTTAAAGACTATATCAAACACACAGGTAAGACCACCCTCTATTTCAGTTTGCTGGAATGCGGCCACCCCTTAGAAGCTTCTCTAAATGGGATATGAAAAAAAAAAATTCTTCATCTCAGAATGTCAACCAGGAGCCAGGAGAAGAAATCTTTTATTGATCACATACAGCCATACACAGTGCAACATAGTGAAATTATTTTTTCTGCATTTGAGCCGTCCTTGAGGGAGTAGTGGGCGGCCCCTGGTTACCTTATCAGGTCAGGTGAAAGGAACACCATCTTGAGATCACCTGATGCAATTCCACCTCATATGTACGCCACCACCCACTGCAATACCTTCATGACCTTCATGACCTTTTTTTTTACCTTTTTTTGTCCCCAAGCCTTTCCATCCTCGTAATCCCAGAAAACATCTTAACAATTTCAACTCTGCTACCTCCATCTGTGCTTCCTAATTTCCTGACAGAAATTTCTCAGGCATTATAGACAAAATATTTTCTTTTGTTTCATTATTCCCATGATCCATGACTCCCCGGGTGCGTCAAAAGGGCGGCTCCCTCAGGGATGGGTCAAATACAGAGAATAATTTCACCATGTTGTAATGTGTGTGACTGTATGATACAGAGCCCCCGAAGTCCCGTGAGGAAAAAGAAATGATCTTGTGCGCACAAGATGAAAGAGGGACTTCAGAGGTTCCATGGTAGGTGATTAATAAAGGATAAATTATTATTATTATTAATATTAAAAGAGAAATTGACAAATTTAGGAAATAACCAACAATCTATAATCCTCCCAAAACGATTACCAGAGTTACGGTTATAAAAGAAATGTTCTGTTGCTTCATCACAGAATGAGAAATGGTTGTGATCTAAACCAAATCAATGTCTTAAGAATTCTGCAGAGGGCTAGATTTCATGACAAATTTTAAAGTGAACCTCCTTCGCTTTTGGTACAATAGGAAACGTTTTGTATTTTGATGTTAAAGATTCAATTTTCTTTCAGAGAATAATTTTAGAATTGAGTTTGGGTTTGAGGAAAATGGATATATTCCCAAAGATTTGCTGGATTATGATATTGGGTTTTCTTTGGTTGGTAATGTTGTATACCAAATAGATTATAAGACGCCATAATTACGGACTGAGGAATTGTTTTCGTAATGTTTCACTGACCTCTGTCATTCTGTTAAATGTAGAAACAAAAATCCTTTAAGAATATTTAAGAATCCAATTTCTTAAATATGGCTTTATTTTATTTGTTTATGTTTCCTCTCCTAATGAAGTGGGTTTTGTGATTCTAAATATAATTCAAATTAGCCTGGTTTATAGACTTAATTAAATGTTCCAGGATGGAACCCACCTGATCAAAATTCCATCGTTGGTGTGACATCAAGGAGAAGGAGGGGTAAACGATCAAACATGAGGTCATTTTTTGAAATTCTTTATTGAGAACATTGATCAGAGCAACAATACATTACAAACTGTCTCTCTCCGTCCTTCACAAAACAACAGAGAACACCAGATTCAATAGAAATGCGTGAGAATAAATCCAACGTAGTGCAAGTGGGCGGCTTTAGTTCAGGGTCGTCCCTCAAACCGGGAGACGAGGGTGTCGAGCCCAGCCCCTAGTGCAACATGCCGTGGGTCCTTGAGCAAGTCCCAGAAGCCTCAGCTTCGCAGGCTCCGCCCACTGCGCCCTCAGGGATGGGTTGAATGCAGATATACATGTCATGACGTCGTACTGCATGTATGTACTGTATAACACGTGATGAATAAAGTGAAGATTATTATTATCCGTTAAAAAATGAGTGCTGAATAATATAGAAAAAGACACAAAGAAATTAGCATATTTACTATCAGATGAGAAGTTGCTATACCTCCACTGTACATGATTCCTACTGCCCCAAACCTAACATGTTTGTCTACTTCTATTGTAGTTACTTCATTCCATACTACTATTACTTCTACTATGACAGCATTCCTCAAGCATCCATAGAGTGAAACAGTCCAGGTTCACACAGGTGCGTCTATTTCACCTTCAGGCAGTTGTTAAACTCTCCGAAGAATCTTTCAGAGAGTTTCTGTTATTCATCAAAATCGTCCTCTCCCACCTATTTGTTGAACTTGTAGCAGCTACAATAAGAATGTGGTCGTCTCATTCCCGGTGGTTAAAAGAAACCCTTTCCTTTATGAAATACTGTACGACTGCACCTCTGGCTGAGTTCATCTTCCACACGATAACACGGTTTGTCTTTTAGATTAATGTTTGAGCACCATCCTTTATATTAACATTATTTTGTCTCTTTCTTGTTGATTGATTTAATTGAACTAACAACGTCAAGGAGGTAAGGTTTTCCCTCCTGTGCATTTCTTTGTTTGTCTGTCCGTTTGTTTGTGGGCAGGATTGCGGAAAACTACAAGACGGATTTGCAGGAAATTTTACCCCAGGGTAGAAATTTGGCATATCCTAGATGTGATTTAATATTGGCCTATTACTTTATTGTTTGAAATACAATAAAGTAATAGGCCCTTTTGTGGCTATTGCTTCCATTGATTCTTGATATTTCTTTGGGGTCGGAGTGGGGGCTCGTTTTCGAGGGTTCCTTTGGGGGTGGAGCTGGGGGCTCAGTTGTCTGAACAGAGACGCTGAAGTGGAAGGTACAGGAGTAGAGCGGCTACAGGGTATTTGAGAGATACTCAGAGAGTTTGTTGGAGTTGTTGGTAGATTTAGAGGCTGGCAATAACTCCGACATTAATGGAAAAATTTCCAAGAATTTATCCTAAACCTTCACCTTAAAAGTTCAGGGTCATACAGTGAAATGGTCCAGGTTCATACAATGAAACAGTCCAGGTTCATACAGGTGTTTATTGTTTAACCATTAGGTGCAAATTTTAAGTTCTATAAGTGCATCTTTGTTTGTAAATTATTAGGAGATTCAGATATCGTATTGTTTTAGTGATGTTAAAAAAAAAGTCATACTGTGATGTTTTTGTCGACCTTAGTGGGGAACAGAGAACAAGTTCCTTAAGTAGTATTGGTAGAACAAACAAACAAACATCCACTACCCTACAATAGATATCAAGAGCCCCACAGTAAACATCCGCGACCCTAAGGCAAACATCAAGAAAAATCATCTTCGCTCATTGCAGCTGTATCTGTCATCGTTCCTCAAACAAACACTCCGATCTCATTTTGTCATCTTAACTGATGTTTTGTTGGAATGTCTTGAGTTTCATGTGTTTTATATTATTATTTTTATTATTGTTGTTGTTATTAGTACTCATTAACATTCACATATGTTCTCTGGGAAACGACATGTCGATCATCGGTATACCGTTTATTTGGTTGAATGACAAAAAAAAGCAAAGCTGAGATAAAAAGATTACTGCATACTCCTGTCCAGCAGGTGGCAGTGTGAACACAGAGTTACTGTCAGAACCTCGACTCCAATTAAAAGAGCAGAAGAAGAAATCTTCAAATCACTTCCGGCGGGAACGCGCTCCAGCGGAGAAACAACAGTCGATAGACGTCAACAGCTGTAAGTCTGTAAAGAACCTATTTTAAGGACCGATAAGTGATAGTTTATGTTATCCATATAAAGAATATGAATTTTTACATAAATGTCTGACAATACTGTTACGTTGTATAAGGATGGATGAAATAGTTCAAGCTAAACGGCTAATAGTTAGCATCATGACAGGCAACAATAAAACTAAACTTTACAAATATGTCTGAATCGGAGCGTTAAGCTTTCAGAAGTAGAGACTAGACTAACCAAATGGATTAAAATGTGTTTGTGTGAAAGGTGGGGGTGGACAGGCGTTAGCTAAGATATCAGACGATCAAGCAGCATTATTAATCATTGGCAAGTTATGCAGCTCACATAACAACAACTGGGGATTGAAAGCCACGACTGTGTTATGTCTGATTTATCTGAGCACATAATGTTTTCTAATCAACAGGACGAACTCTAGAACCTGGTCCCAAACACCATACAGGCAGCATCATGGAGGAAGAGGAGACCCCTGTAGATGGAGTCACAGCAACCACATTCTCTGCAGAAACCTACGCTGCCGAGGCCATGGCAGCAGACATGGACCCCTGGATTATATTCGATTCTAGAAAAACTCCCAGATCTGAATTCGATACGTGGCTAGAGACGAACAGGCCCTCACAAGTGCACAGATATGGAGATGAGGAGGCGGGGGTTAGTCCAGTGGGATGGATCGCCGTGCTGGGTATGAACCACTGTTCCATCAGCGGGGATGTCGTTGGTCTGCAGGAAAATTGGGAGAAACTTTTGGCCAGTGGACGCGCGGCCAACTTTCAGACAGTGAAGGAACTGGCTTTAAATCATAAAGTCCTCACAGGCAAATGGCTGATGCACTTGGAATCTGGCTTTAAATTAGACTGCGCCTGGGAGGGGGTGGCCCGAGCAGCTCTGGAAGGGAAGATCTCATTAGTCAAAGTTAGTCCACATGACCCCAATGGAGAGAGCAAGCAGGTAATTTGTGCCTACAACCACAACTTCACTGATGAGAGTGATGTTATGAGACTGGAGTCCGTCATCCGTGCCTCCGGGATCAAATGCACTCTATCCTACAAGCCGGACGTTTACACATATCTGGGAATCTACAGAAAAAACCGCTGGAAGCTTTGTCCAACAATATATGAGAGCAAATTTGACCTGGAGTGTGAACCAAGGCGTTCCAATATTATCAACAAAGTCACCAACCTGGGGGTAAGATAAGTCTCGTGGCTGAATAGGGTAGTTTTCCTGGATGGGTGAAATAACTTTGTGATCTCATGAAGTGTCTTCTGCAGCAAAACCCTCCGAAATAGGTTTGAAAGTTTGTGGTTCAATTATGTTCTTCCTAAGCTCTCAATCTAATCGCTGCCTTCTTTTCCGTTTTTGTGTTTTTTTTTAACTATTGTAATTTTATTCAATAAATATTCCTAAAAATAATGAGTGTATTCTTGAATTTCCTTTTTTAATGCAATAATAATCATCTTAGAGGCAGAGTAATGGAAAGAAGTGCGATTTGTATGATCAGAAAAACATAGAATAGTTTATGTTACAACATATACATTTGTCAGGCGTTTAACTTTCTTTTGAATCACAATGTGAGCGTTGCCAAATAAAGTGTACTTTTCAAGACCACCTTAATAATGTGCTTTTTATTGCTGAGAAATGTGTTTTGGATTTAACTAAATTAAACATCAATTAAAGAAAAACAGATAAAGCATTAGCATAATATGCTTCCATTATATCAGTATAAAACTGCATAATTTCATCTCGACAAAGACTTTTACTACAGAGTAAAGCAACTTTACCTACAGGTAACTGCAGCCGATACTCAACTTGCTTGGTTTAATTATTTACATATGCAGTTAAATACAGAAATATTCAATCTCCAATGTAAGTTTAAGGTTTTTTTGGCAGAATGTAACAATCAGCTTTCTGCAACAACTTAATCCCACAAGAACATCTTAAATAGCTCAATATAACAATTGTTTTTCTCTAATGTAACAAAATCCTTAAAGAGACTCCACATTTTTAACCCCTTAATGAGACCCTGCTGCAAATGTGATGCATAGCCAGACCAGCTTCTGCCAACGTCCCTCAGGAATCTCCGCCCATTTCTTTCCAGTCAGTCACTTTAAAATGCTCCGGAACTTATTATGAAACCAAGCCTTGATTTAGAGTTGTGTTTGGCATCATTACCCTTTTACAATGACCAACCTCCAGACTCCTCGCGGATGGACTGAAGTATTTCCTGACACCAAATGGAATCTATTTTACTGACACTGATGATGTATTAAACCAATGCAATGCTTCATTGTTGCAAGGCTCTTTTTAGTGTGAGCTTCTTTCTCCCTCCTCCAGAAGCACTGCTGATAAATAGTTCCCAAAGGTTAATTTTGTAGCTCCACACAGAAGCGTCTTATATTTTCTGTGGCTTATCTGGATGGTTTTGAGCAAGCCTACTTTTTTTAAATTTTATTTTAAATTTTTTTATCAGCACTGGTATATCTTGGACTTAAGGCATGGAGTCTTTATGTATATTTAATCTTAATTGGGGAAAAAAAACTCGACTGAATGGTGACACATCGTTTAAATATTCTCTGAAAATGCGCGCTGTTACCAGGAATTCTAACGCAGCTGCTGAAACAATTCGGAGAAAGCAGTAAGTTATTGATAATAAACAAAATTGTTGCACTGAGCAATTTAAATTTCTTATTGAAAAAAGCTGTTTCTATTTATCAATAAGTACTGTTTATATTAAACAGTACTACCAATAAACCTGATATACGATGGTGTTTGAATATTTCTGCTTCCAACTGTAGCCCTTCATTTGGTTCTAAACACAATACTACATTTTGTTGTGACTCAACAAAGGCACCTGTCTTATAATAACATTATTACAGTAACTGCTGTGAAAACAAACCTATATGAAAACTGAGAGAAGCTCCAGAAATTGTTTGGACTTGCTTCTATATCTGATTAAATTATTTACTGTATCTGTTTCAAATAAGAAAGAAAACCAAATTTGCCTGTTTCACTTAAAGACAGTGATAATCACTAACACTGACCACTGTTAAAATAACAGTACATAAACATGCTTAACATGTTCCACAAGAAAATGAGCTCATCAGAGAAATTGTTTGAACGGACACCTCCAGGTATACAACTCAACTGATCACCCCTAACATCAGGCTGAGAAACAAAATCTGATTATGTTCAGACAAGCCGTAAATGAATCATAGCAAACCGCAGTAACTGAATCCCACTAAGATTCTTTGCTGGCATTTCAATCTGCTTGTTGACAGGGGGCAGGTTTGGTACATTCTGTCTCTTACAGGCCTTCATCTTCACTTTGTTTCCAAAGGGGTTTCAGTTCCAAGGGCTGCAGGAGCAGACGTCAAAGAGTCTGCGATATAAGAATCGCGTGGACGAGCCTTAGATTGGGTGTCCTGACACGAACCTAGCTTGACCTCCGCTGTTAAAAATGGAAATGAGACGATCTTCGTCAGCAGACATCAGCTCGTCAAACTCGTCCAGCACAGCCGGCCGGTGGTTGGTGTTGCTGGGTGGGAGTTCAAACATGCCCTCATTCTGGAGCAGGTTGATTATGCTGTTGGGGTAATTCATCCAGGTGCTTCCTGGGGTGTTGGCCAGGTCAGACTGGTTCTGGGAAGCTGCGGCACTGTTCTGTGCAGCAGAAGATGAGCTGGGAGCAGGAGCAGCTTGTTGGCATGAAGCCAACATTGAGGCATCGTTTTCGCTCTCACTCATGAGGATGGGTTTCAGGAGGTCTTCAAAGTCATCCATGCTGAGGTTATCCAGATTGCCTGCAGCCTGGGCTCCGGAAAAGCTCGGAAAGTCTGGGATGTCATCGTCCACGAGCGGAGCATCCACCCGGAACTGAGAGCTGTGGAGGTTGAAGGAGCTGCCGGTCTGCGAGGGGGCCGCACTCCCCTGAGAAGCATCTAGCTCCTGGGAGATGGCCGAGGAAATGTTGGGGAAGAATTTGTGAAGGTCTGACAGGTTGACGGTTGAGTATTCCTGGCTAATGGGGCAAGTGTTAGATGAAGACGGGGTGGAGGATGAAGAGGGTATGTGGCCCATTGTAAAGTTTGGCACGGGAGTGGCTTTGGGCTGAGGGCCCAGTGTGAGGCTCTCCATGATCCTCCACGTTTGGCTCGTGGATGCATCAGAGATGGAGCTGGAGGCCTCAACCTTGGGATGAACTGAGAAGAGCTGGCCTGGCTGACTGTATGAGTAGGAGGGTTGGGGTTTCGCCACACTGGCACCAAGGGGCACTGCAGACGCTGGAGACACAAAACAGAAAAGTTTGAGTTCAGACGCTTAAAATATGACATAACAAATTCTTTATGCCGCAAAATTCAAGGAAGAGGAGATTAATGCCTAGTTTACGGTACAACCACAATATTATTAAGATTATATAACATATTAGCGGAAGAACACTTCACCCAAAAATAAATATCCGGTCATCATGCACTCACCTTCCATGCCGATTCAAAGTCGGGTGAACTTCTCGGTGAACAAAACATTTCTGAACAGCGATACAGAGTCGCATTCATCGCCAAATCAATTGAGGAAGACGGGGTAACAACCGAAAGCAAACCCAAAATGATTCTACGGAGCGTCTGTGAGCTTATCCAAATCTCCAGGTGCTCAGAAATCCCAAAGTCACGAGTATTAACGCTCATTTTAAGAGGAAATCCTCAATCCAGGCTCTTAATTTGAATGCAAAAGGTTATTGCATGAAATGTGGCTGTGACAAGAAATGAGATTAAAATGGTCCGCGATGATGTTTACGAATAATCCTGAATGAAATGAGTGGACAATCATGTTTTCAATCTATAAATCCCCTTAAATACAGGAGGCTCCTTTGAGAATGTGGACACGCCCCTTAAATAAGGGGCCCCTCAGACTTTAAGAAATACACGGTCCAGTCGTAAGGGGGATTTTTTGCGTCCTTTTCGTGAATTAGGGGGAGGGTGAAAAAATGTGCAGGACTAAGCAGAAATTGTGCTAAGCAGAGCAGAAAACTGTGTTGACACAAGACAATAATGAGGTGCTCCATGGGACCGACTCAGGTTTTCTCCTTCGCTGTTTGACACGTCGGCCTCTGGAAGATGTTATTGTTTAAACGTTTTTGGTTAGTGTTCAAAAGTTCCGGACTTTTTCTGGCCTAGGTCAGAATCAAATTTTTCCAACAAAGCAGCATCAAGAAAGCAGTTAAACCCCGGGGTACACAGAGACAGAGTTGTTGAAGGCGCTGCCAGATAGCAGTTGTAGTATTATCGTACCAGAGGCTCTAAAAATGATCGTGTTTTGAGGGAAATGATAGTAGGCGTTGACTTTGATTGATTTTCATTTATTTCTCTCGGCCAATTTCCAATTATTCCTCGACATTAGGTGAGTAAATAAGGACAAAAACGTTCAGTGTGGACGAACTGTTCCTTTAAACGAGACAATGTCTGACATTTCTGCTTGAAATGACTAAAATAATCGATTGAAACCATTTTCTGTGAACCGGTTTACTCTTCAGTGGTTGAAAAGCTCAAACGACACCAACTCACCAGCTTGTAGGTTCACCGATGGCGGTTTGGCTGTCACTGTTCTCCGGGCCGGGCTCGCGTGGCGTCTGTCTTGTGGAATTGACACTGATAATCCAGCAGAGAGGATAATATTACATTTCAACGGCAAAAAAGGGAAATGACCTGCTATGACGAGGGACAGTGAGAGAGAGATATTTTTCTCGTACCACTAGACAGCATTGGTCCCAGCTTCAGGCTCTGAAACATTTCCCCCGTACGCTTCCTCTTCTCAGACAGCCTGTATTCATCTAGCAGAGAAGGTTTTCTTTTTAAAATACAAGTTTGGCTCTAGTTTATCTTGAAAAAATATTCAATATTCAAAGAGGAGCTTTAGGAGACGATGCTTCTTACCAGGATCAGCAGGCAGGTACTGGAAATCCATCGGCTCGCTGACCTCGCGGTCTGAGGGACGGCGGAGCTGCATTTTGACTCTGATGGGCTCAGAGAGGTTGGTGTCGCGGTACGGCGGCGTGCGGAACACGATGGCCACCTGCCTGTGGACGTCGGCCTGGGAGAAGGTGCCCTTTCCCTCCCAGGAATCCTGGAAGAAGCGCACCTCGATGTCCTCTGGAGGGAAAACACAGGGCTGAGGATTCACTCCCTGCATAAAGATCTAACATCGGGCTTTTTGTCTTTACGTCCTCGACATCTGAAGAAAGGGTATCCTTAAGTAAGGGCATATAAATGCTCACAGAATCCGAGATTATGCTCGCGTCATCCTTAATCCGGCATGTTTCTGGGTTCAGTAAGTTAACACAGTATATTACGGTGGTGACGTTGTGCTCGTAGACACAGAGCACAAACAAGCCACGCCCACCCAAGAGTGGAAAACAATTAATTTCCCTCCACTGACTTGGAAGTTTGTAGGATTCTCCCCGTGACCTTAGTGGGACTGAGAACGTACTACAATCCCTGAGTGGGTAGATTCAAGCCCCTGGTGTGAGCCAAAATGATTATAGTAATTATATTGTCACTTCTGTCTGATCACCACCTGATGCATGATTTCTGTTCAATATTCATATTCACGCTTCTTTTAGCTCTACAAACTCAGACCAATACGTATATATATATATATATCCCTCTCTCTGGTAACAAAATACTCCTTCTACTGTTCCACTTCTTAATCCTGTTGCCGATCCCATCTTGAAATTTAAAATCCCGTGGTTTTAATCAGATTTTTACTCCACTCAGTTTATCACTCCATTCTTAAGTCCACATGCCTGTTCTTACCCTCTGGTTTTATAATTCAATTGTTGTTACTTCCCTCCTTGAAGCTATTGTCCCGAAATGGTCTTTTTCCCCCCTTTTTTTTTGCAATTGTTTTTGTAAAATCACACACTTTTAATCAAATCCACTTGAAATTAATTAAATTATTCGATAATTCGTCCGTCCAGTTTTCATTTTACGCCCATTTTTATCGTTACTTTTTTCGGTTCACATGCATTTTTTCTCCTCCAGTTTCATTTTCAGTTCTTCCTCGGAGTATTAATCAGGGCAGTCGATGAGAATTTTAACAAGTGTGATCATGCCTGCGCAACAAAACAAAGATGACATGTTCGACTTTACATTTCCAGAAACCACACTGAAGCAGGACGACGTAATGTTTGCTGGGTAACCGGTGCGGCAGCTACAGGTGATAATTATGGGATGATTATACATTAATAGTCCACAGATTTAGAGCTGCAGCAACTTCCTCTTCTGATAGTAGAAGCAGTGCTTTCTGTTTGGCATGCAGGAGAGTTGAATCTTTCAATACTTTTTCAAATCCACACTGTTTAAGACGGATTCCTCCCGCTGACAAACACGGAGTTGTGAGATTCTACCTTTTTGGACCTTGTCACACAGCAGAAAGATCTCATCCCCTCCTTTGCAGCCTCCATAGTTGCGGTTGATTCTGCAGATTTTCAGCTCGGCTGTGTTCGGAGCTCCTGCAGGAGGACGCAGGATATGTGAAAAAACAAATGAGACACCAAGGCTAACCATTAACGTCCAATAGCTTGTAAATGCGGAGGAATCTGGGTTGTGGCTCTCAGGTAAATACAACATGCCCTTGACGGTTGAACACTTCAGTTCTTCTTTCCCCTGCATGTTGTCTGACTATCTTAGTCTTTTCCTGTTTTTAGAAATGCTTTGAAGCAGGTTGGATGGTTGTGTGTGATTTCTGATTGTACAGCTGTGACTCTTATATTTAAATGGTTACAAAGCAAAACAGTGAACATCACATTTGTAAAATAATAACAAAACCTGAGAGGAGAGTTTTAAAAATACAGCATTTTCACATACATGACATTCCTGAAATTCGTTCGATTCAGAATATAGACTGATTATTAGACAGTCTATATTCTCAATAAACTCTTCAGCTGAGTTAGAGTAAAGATTAAACCCTTTCTAAAAATGAAACTGACAGAAGTTAAAGAGATAAAAAAAAACAGAGAGTGTGTGATACAGGTCACATGGTGTACATGAGGGAGTGCTGGTTCTCAAACTTTCTTTCAACAGTGTTTCCCCGATTGAATTATTTTTTCAGTCCGGTGCAAACCTTTTGGTTGGAAAAAAAAATCTGCAACACTTCACTTCTTTACTATCCATCAATACATTTATGACAATGTAATAATGTGTATTCTATATCATGTATTATTGAACTAAGAGGAAATTCTGTTTGGTCTGGTTTATCTTCCTTAATCCCGTTTCTCAGTTTTATCACCGTTTCATTTCATCAGATCATGAATCACACCCACCCGGGAATACACACCTTCCCTTGCCAGGAATTATATGCGCCGCAGTTCTTTCCATCATTCATTCTCTTATCAGGCATTACCCAGATAAACACAATAGCTGTTTTGTACTCCTTGTTGAGTCCAGACCTGTCTGACAATCACACGCCGCCATCTCTCAGTTCTCAACATCGTCCAAAGTCACTCGTCTCACTCAAAAGAAAGTTTAAATCTCACGTACCCCATGCAGTGCTTCCAGGGGAGTACCCGCGAGTTAGACTGTGAACGTCACATTATATATATATATATTATATATATATATATATATATATATATATATATATATATATAATTTCATGGCAGAGTTTACAGACACTCCTGCGTTCTCTTAAAAACCCGTTCTCCGTTTATCAGCTTGTGATGGCAGAATGTGGAACTTAACTTTTACGGGCCCTATATAAACGATCATAAAAGATAAAACGGCGCTTACGATACTGTATCATCTGCGTGTGTGTGTGTGTGTGTGTTTCCTACTCACTGTTGTCGTAGATGGGCTGGGAGACGGCGGGCTCCAGAGGATACAGCTCCCCTGTGGGCAGAGTGATGGACGCCTGGAAGCACAGCCGAACGGAATTCAGGTCGTACTCCTCCTCCCAAACCTTTCCGTCGGGAACTGCAGCCGAGACACAGCGGGAAGAGGGCGGAGTGCATCGTGAGGAAACGCAGTCAAACTATCGGCCGTCAGCACTTCAGTATCAGTCAACAGCAGAAGTTACGGATTACAATTGCTGGATTTCTGTAACTGTGTCAATGTTGAGGAGCGGGGAACAGAATTTAATTCAACGAGATCATTTAGCAGCTGGTGGTTCGACTATCCTCTTATCGGCACAGCGATTCAAGTATTCAAATGACCTTTTTCATGGATACCCATTTTTTCATGGATACCCATTTCCAACACAAGGGGGCGCTTTATTTCTCAAAGTTTTGGGCCATAATTTCTCAACCGTTAGTCCGATTGAGTGCAAACTTGGAGCCGATGAATCGAAACAAGGAGATTTCTCTTGTAAAAATTGTGTTTTACTTAATAGTTCAAATGTTGGGGGAGCTTTTTATGGAAAACGTTGTTTAACTGACATAACTTCCTAGCCGTCGGCCCAATTTAGTCCAAATTCAGTGCATATGAATCGGACTCAAGGAGATCTATTTTATATATATATATATATGATATGTAATATTTTACTATAAAAGTTTTAAAAAAAACTCACTAAGAGGAGCTTACTCTTCCTTTCCAGACATACCTCAAAAACTGTTTCATGGATCATTTTCAAACTTTATAAATGTATATATATATATATTTTTTATGCTCAAGTAGATTTTCCTCGTAAGATCGTCCTCATTTTTCCACTGTTCCCTTTTTGGGGTGATCACTGGTTTCCATTCATAGTTAGGGCCAGTTCCCTTGCTGGTTAACAGTACCAATAGTGGTCGTTGATAACCCGAGGTAACCCCGACCCATCCAGTTTGGAAATCATTTTAATGGTCCACATGTTGATTTGGCCTTGTTTGGCCTTGGAAGGATGCCCTTCCTGATACAACCCCTCCCCCTTTATCGAGGATTGGGACCGGCACTAGAAGCAGACTGAATAAAAAAAGAAGCGGCGTACAGAAGGGTCTTTGTTGCCGTGTTCTTGTTTGACACCTCTACAATAATAATTAATGCCATCTCCCCGTTTTTAAGACTGTGTCAGTTAACTCCTCCTCCTCCCTCTCCTTCTGTGCCAACTGCAGTGAGCTGCTTTTTGAAATTTACCATGAAGGAACTGTAAAGAGTAATCTCCTGACCCTCCAGTCTCATAAAACTGCTGATGCGGTGCTTTCAGTCCCTCTGATGAAGCGTTTAGCAGTGAGGTGCAACAGTTCCGCCTTGAAAAGGATGTTTTATATTCTTATTCGATTTTGCTTTTATAGACCTGCAGTTGATTCCGGTTATTCGAAGAATCCCTTGCCCTACACTGAACAATGCTCCTCACACAATGACAGGTTTGACAGCGAAAAGGGCAACAACACAGAACTCGCTTTGTGTTGTTGGCTCAATATCAAGCATGACCACTTACTGTTGAATGGATTATTATTGGTCTCCAGTCTGCAGACGATGGCCTCGTTCACGTCCTTCTTCTTTACACACTGGATTCCCAGGTTCTGGAAACTGAAGGCAAACGCAGAGTATAAAACCAGGATCAGTTCTTGTGCCTAACTGCGGCCAAATATCCCATATACATGTAAAACGAGGCAGCAGAGCTCCCTCCACTCTAGGATTATTTATTCACTCCCATGACATCCGCATTTAAAATAATGCAGAATTGATCGCACTTCAAATTTGTTCGGGCCAGTCCGACCAATCAGAAGTCAACCTGACAAGCAGGCAGATTCCCACGTGATCTTGTAGCAGTTATGCTTCAGACTTGATTCCTTCCGGAAGCGCAGTGGGAACCGGGGATGTAAATGTTGCTGCGGAGCCACTATGTAATCCTTGATGCAGGATTACATGAAGCAGGAGCTGGAATCTCCTGGAAGATGATGCAGCATCTTGAGTCTGGGTCACGTCCGCAACACGAGGGAACAGTTCGGACGAGTGGAAAAAAACCCTTCAAGTACAGGAAGACATATCGGACCTCCAATAATAGAAAGCTTGATGACTTAAGAAGTTCTACAACAGCAGAGTGAGTTTCTACATAAACCCAGCGTTAATAATGTGAACCCTCCTTTTTAGAGAGTATTCCAGCTCCGGCTTCATGCCAGGATCCTTTCAACACAGATTCTGATTTAATAATCTCAGCTGGTGGACATTGGGTTATTTTACAGCCTTCAGTCTCTCACTGTAATTACTACATGTGCCGTCTGCCAACTACAGAGAGCAACTCCCTTCCCTCTGGCTGGATTCCTGACCGGGTCAAACCAGGGTCACCAGCATGAGTAAGGGGAGTAAACATAGCCTCTTCCATTATCAGACTCTTTTCAAACTCCAAACTTAATTACCACCATATTACAAAAGGACTGATTTATGGCATGTTTTTGACTTCCACAGCAGTTTGTTAAAACTGGGCTGGACAGAATCTCCCTGTTCTCTAAAATGAACAACGGCCGCTGTGAGACGTTACAAGACTCAAGTCCAGTTGTTTTTTTTGTTGTTAAATTCTGATTTGGCTGTGTCGACGGTTAATTAATTCTAGCTTTAAGGTGAACACATCCCCGAACAACAAGAACAGGTACAGACACAATTATACATTTCTGCACCAGACACAAGCTGACCTGTATTGGCGACCCATTTCTTTCAGAATCCATTTTAAGCTCCTTTTATTCACATTCGCAGTTCTTGATGGTACCGCACCTTCATGCATTTCTGACCTTGTGATATTGTATCAAACACAAAAGTCCCTGAGCTCCTCTGACGCTGGTTTTAATCGCAGCTAAAGCGCCGTTAACAAAGCGTTTAACCGGTTTTCATGAATTATAGTCTAAAAACTGGGATATCAGGAGAGAGATGCATATTTTGACCTCCGCTGTGGCAGTACAAAAAACAGAAAAACAACCCGCAACACTTTCCTGAAACCTAGTGTGAGGGTTGGGTGCATGACAAAGAGGAATACATTACATTGGGAGTGGATCTGGACACAGGGGCCGAGCCAAGACTTTTCCATTTTTTATTTAAAATTTAAAAATTCATTAGGAGGGTGGGGAACATGAAAAGGAAGAAAAAAATATATATAATTTTGGAGGTAGGTTACAAAAAAAAGCATCAATTGTGATGCATTTCTTTATTTTTCTTTGAATGACCATCAAACTATTAATGAGACCAATGACATTTAAAATGAGGTAATAGTGTTCAGGTCAAATTATCAAGGGGCGATTGCATTTCCCAATGATATCAACAGGAAAACGAGATGTTTGAGGCGGAGGTTGGCGCTCAGAGTGATGTCTGGTTAACCTTTATCTTATTTACGCAAAAACTACTGGACCAATTTCCAGAAAACTGTGGAAGGTTGGAGTAAGTTTGACAAACATTTGTTTGTTCTGAGCTCTACAGAGACATTCATGTCACAATATTTAATGACCCACGTTCTACTTGATTATCGTTTTATTAGTCATTATAAGTGAAATGTGGTGCGGAACTAAAGCAAGAGAATTAAAATAAGAACTATATAAGTATGAATTGTTGTCTCTCATGCTTGAAAAAGCCGTCACTTACAATAAACCGTATTTGATTACATTTACTAAGACGTCTACAAGAACATCATCTCAGCTCATTATCAAATGATTAACTCATCAAAACGCCCCTGAATCTAACTGGAACCTTATTTATTGTCATTCAGCCACCTACACAGGATACAGGTGAACAATAATATAAAAATATCAGTGACAATCATTTTATCGTATGGGTCACATGACACAACAGAAGCATCAGTGGAAAGAGCAGAAGGTCAGTCGTAGGCATCATGAGGGTATCTTAAAGTGACTAGTAGGGGCTGTGAGCCCTACATAAATATGAAGTAGTACAGAAAAAGTAATAGATGTGGCGGTTCCTGCCTAAGGGTCCAGAGTGGATTCCTGCCACGCCCTCTTTTGACCGGGATTCAAACCCCATTCTCCTTTACCAAAGTCTGTTCACTCTACCGATATGTAGAATAAACCCTGTAAATAATTAAATAAATGAGACGACAGCGACAGCGCTGCAACCAAAATGTTCATCAAATTAGTGACGGCGAGGGGGACAGCGAGCCCATTACGCATTACAGGGTTGCTGGGTTGCTTGGGTGGCTAAGGACGAGACGAGAGAGCAACGAAAAACGCGTGACGCAGCGGTGAACACATGTGACACGGATATGCTCCAACATGTGACGGACCAGGAGAAAGGGAAATCTGTCATATCTGTCAGAGCAAAGAAAGATGAGCGTGCAAATTCTGCTTGTCCCGCGGCCGCCATACTGCTCCATTGTAAACCTTGTCTTGTTCACGCAGCTCATTTCTCTCTAAGTGAAAAACAAACGAGCGACCGCGTTGCTTTTTATTCCTCTTTCTGTGACGCAACCCTGGCAGTGGAGTGGTACACACTGTATGTTTGAACTTCATCACCCTCACACACAAAACTAGACAGAAATAGTTCCTCTGCCCGGATACACTGGTCAAATGATGCAATACTAGCTTTTTAACAGAACATGTAGTATTTAAGAGCATCTCACCGTTTTTATCTCTCTCTAGACCCGGAATACTATCAATACTGTTAATGTTTGACATGCGGGGTACTAGACTGAAGAGCAGGGGCGTCTTTGTGCTTTACGCTGACAGACGGCGCTCCAAATCCAGGATGCATCAGGTACTAAACAAGGTGACAGTAGATGCATCCTTCTACAGGTCATTCTCAGGAATGCCTCCTGGTTTTGATCTGGAACAGCACTTTGAACCGCGTCGTCATTAAGACGTCGTCCCACCTTCACTGAGAGTAACGTCCATGCAACATTCCCACCTACCTGTGTATTCTTCTCTCCTGCAGGTCGGCCTCATAGTATCCATGTTTGCAGTCTTTCCCAACCAGCTCATGGGGGTGGGGCTTGTGTGGCGCATTCTTTGTCACCAGTGATATGCGAACACGCAGCGGGCCGCTGTAGTTGTGCAACTGCAGGAGAAACATACCACCCTTTATTTATACAATTTTCAATTTTGATCTTGGTTCTATAGTTTTGGATGTTGGCTGAAGAATTTGTGCAAATTTTGTTGTTCCGTCCTCAGATCCTGTAAAATGTCAACGACTCTCAGTGGAAATAAGATTTATCCGTCTATCATGTCAAGAGAGAGAAAACATCATGCATTCCATGTTGTTAGTCCTTATTCTGGGATCTTAGCATCAAAGCTGTTGCTTCTTTTTATATTTTTCTATCTCATTCTGGACGTGGAGGGCAACTTTATTAATTTCCCATTTTTGTGCAGAACTAAGCTAACTAGCCTACTCAGCTAACAAGTATGATTGGTGAAAATGCTCCAAGCAAATCCATGTGTTCCCCGAAATAGGCTAAATAATTGCTTTAAATGTCGCATTGCATTTCCAAATTCCTACCAACCTGATCCAGTATGATGTCAGTACATTTATCTGACGTAGGAAGAGCATCTGAATCAAAAAATCTATATTTAATAGTCAGCCGAAACTATTCCAATATTATTCAAACGTTTGTTAATCCAGTTTGCAACTTATGTCCGTGCATCAATGTCGTTTCAGAACTCAAATAGGACGAATGTCTTTGGCAGCCACTTCTGAGGTGGCGACTGTTGACTTCAAACTTGCTGTCGTTAACTGTTGGACTTTGGGTCGGACCCTGTTCTGACGGGAGGGTTTCTCTCTGCACCTCATGTTCCGGTATTCCTTTAAATGGGTTCTGCACTAATCTACTTGACGACTGTACGAGATCTCTGCTGTCGCTAATGTCGTAGCATCTACTGACGGTAATAGCGTGCTCTTCATTTATAAACGTGGTTACAAACCTGTAGCATCATTACCGCCACCTGCTGCCGGTAGTAGAGCACTACAAGCAGGTGCCAGTTAAAAAGACGCAGAAAACGACGCCAATCGATTTTAAGTACATACTGAATATTTGAAAGTCATCCAATCTGCTGAGGATTGACTGGGAAATACCTTTGAAGTTTTTCAGAAAGACACAATTCGGTCATTTTTATCATCTTGAGTCGATGTTCAACGCCGACCTTTGATTTCGTAGCTCATCACGTCTCGCGAGGAAAAAAAAGCTGTTAAGCGTCTTTTTATGTTCAATTGAAGTATCTCTGTGACAAACCGACAACTCGTCCAGGGGTGACCCCACCCTCACCCGCTGACACCTGGGACCTGTTCACATTACTTTTAAACTGGGCCTATGTCAGACTCCAGTGTGAACATTTCACAGCCCTAAACTGACCTGCTGGCGCCAAAGGACAACAACAAAGACGCCACACGCAATAGCAGTAAATACAGAATTAAAACGGAAGGCAGTAAAGTCCGTCGGAACACTTTTTGTTTATGGAGTATAGAGTGTTTACAGGGATGTTTATGGCGTTTATAGTCATGTTTCCGTGTGAGGAGTGACTCCCGCCGGCGCAGCTTTGAAGGCCGGTGTCTGATTTAGGGCCGTATATGGAAGTGTCGTGAATAGGAACCGGAACAAAAAAGAAGAAAAAATCAGATTCCATGCGGTTTGTTGCCGTTCACACCGCCATGAAGAACTCACATCCGAGCAAAAACTAAATCAGAACTGGGCCACATTTTTCCTGCGGTGTGAATGTAGCTTATTTTAAATGCTCTTATTTTTACCCTCCGTGCTGATAATTTTTTGCTCTTTTACGTTTGTCATCTAATTGACCTTGTTTATTCTCAATGTTTTATTAGATTCCAATCTGTGGTCTCATTACTTTCTGGCTGTTTTTACTGAAAAGCACATTCACATTTCTTTAAAGGGCTGTCACTAATGACAATTGCGGTTTGATGATCTCCTTCTCTGTTACAGGAGTTTATGAGCAGAAATGGAATAGAGGAGCTTGTCTTTGGAACACTTGGTAAATGTCGAAGCAAAGGAACAAATAACATTCCATCAATTAGAGGAAATGGATAACAGGTTAGAGAAGAAGATCAATAAGCTGCACCTTGATAGCCGGGTGGGTCTTTGTGGTGTCGTTGCTCTTCTCTCCGGGGATGCTGCCCGCTGAGCGCCCCTCACACTTGTACCTGAACCTCATGCCCCTCTGCTTCGGCTGCTCGATGATCTCGATGAAAGGGTTCGCTGTTTGGACTGATAGCCACGTGGAAGCGAGAGAAGACTTTGACTTAAAAGGCAGCATTTTGCGAATAAAAGAACACAGTGTGTTGATTGTGAAACACCGACTGTCTGCACTTTTTTTTTTTTTTACTTGAATCAGTGTGTCAACACAGAAACAGAAACAGTCCTGCCATAGATAACCAGAGCAAAGTGGCGACATGTTTACTCCTGAAAAATCCTGCCGTCAATATCAGCGCGGCTCCACAGAAGGTTGATAATTTACAAGAAAGAGTCTCTCACCTGGGTTGAGGGCACTAAGGTTCCATCCATGCACACCTGTGGTGGACAGAAAACATCTCATGAGTTCTAGTGACCCCAACACACACACACACACACACACACACACAGCGGAAACACGGATGACACAAACCAAGAGCTGCTTGGAGTACTTTCTTGTGGTTTCGTAAGAGTCTGCATTTGCGGTTTTGGTCAGGAAATCTACAAGGCTGTGTTTAGGTAGTCATTATTTCGAGTGGTTGTAAACAGCCTGCAGAGCGGATGACAGAACAAGAAGAGCAGAATCGAGCAAACAATGATAGGCAGGGCGTAATATCAGTGTCTAATTACCCGCATTGTAGCAAAAAGCCTCGGTAGTGATTGAAGAGCGGCCAGCGCTCTAGTTTCGGGTGCCTGCTTAATGAACTGTTGTGATACATGAAGACAGAGCTCGTCCATCCAGACAAGATCAGGTTGCCAGAAGCAAAGTTACACCCCTTGGCTGACCGCACCGAGTAGGACGCTGTTCAAGCTGCAACATGTCTGCTTCAAAACCTCAGACTAAACCAGTAGCATGTGAACAGACGTGTAAATCTTTCACTAGCAGCAGGATCTGTCCTTGAACGATGCATCACATTAGACTCCTAACAGGGTCAGAAAGGCTCCATATACAATTTGACCTCAGTCCCAGTCTCCAGCATTATCATTTGTTTTCTCACGGTAGGGAATTTTCCGTGACCCATATCAATTTAAACAATTTTGATCACCAGATCCAGAATAATCTTGGATCAAGATCAGACTTTGGCGTGTGCTAGATTTTTTAGAGGGGATGTCAGCCATGCGTTGTAAGCACTATACCTGAAGTTAAAAGTAAAAAACTTGCAACAGCCCCGTCCCACAATGGCAGAGAACCCCGGATTCTGAATCTCGGATACGGTCGATGATCTTGTGCCGGGTTCAGACCACATTATTGTGGCCCGACTTTAAAACAATCTGGTCATTGGAGACTGAGTCCTTCAGTCGGGTCTGACTCTGGAGGCGATGTACGACGATCGGCTCTTGAAGTATGACATAATCAATGAAAACGTGTTGACTGGGACACTCCACGACACCGGTTCAAAAAGTCTACCTGTTTGTTTTCTCCACATTGCTCCTGACCTGCTTTGAAGTTGACCAATAGGATGATAGAGTGAACACAAATATGACTGGAATGCCACCGGTGCAAGGTGGAGCAGCAATAAAGAAGAAAAGCTGGTTGAGATGCGGCAGCCATACCACTGCCTCTTCACTACTTCATTGAAGGAATGACACGTCAGAGTGAAAAAAGAACAGCGACATAGAAAACGCTTAACGCCAACGAATGAAACTTGCAGTATTTCCAGCCTCCCCACCGTGACAACACACAAACTCAGATGGCCTGATCTGACAGTGAGTGTGAATCTTTGAAGAACACTGTTGAAGACAAAAATATCTTGTTGTCTGCATTGGTCATAATGAGTTGCTCCTTAGGCCATATCCAACCATTCCAAAAGTCAATCTGTTTTTATTTTATCAAAGCCAATTATCTTTCTTCTTTATTTATTTATATGTATTTATAAATATATATATTTTCATATATATGTATTTATAAATATATATATTTTCATATATATGTATATATATATATATATATATATATATATATATGTAGTTGAATAATTTAAAGCGACCCGCGTCCCTCATACACTGAGTTATATGATGAACAAGATAAATGGAGACTTTTTATGAAAGTGAAAGCCGATGTCTGCCCTGTCACTCCAAGCACTCTCACTCAAATCAGGACTGCATTCTGCAGCTGGGTTTTTGCCGCTGCAGCCATTATGCATAACTCCAACAACCGTTTTCACACACATTGTTGACTTTGGACTGACACACAACATCAATTTCACTTTCTTATTCCTAAACATATTGAGAGCATCATGAGTCAAGTTCAGACCGCGACATCAACAGTGTAGTCCATTTGTGAGGTTTGAGATGGGACTCTTGGATTTAATTAATAATTATTCCCCAGTATTCAAAAGTTAAGTATTCTTGCTCAACGGTCATGGCGTGGCATTTACAACCACTTTCATCAGCTTTGTTAGTGAGAGGTCACACCAGTGCAAGAACCCCATCCTGAGTCAGCTGACTCGGCATATAAGCACATCATTTTGCCCACCTTACGACACTTCACCTAATGGCTATGTCACTTCATTTTAAATAAATTTGCCGACACCATCAGGATGTGGACCCTGGGTCTGTCTGGGTTTACGCATCTACTCATATGAAGGTCTGCACCAAGAGAGGCGCCGTTACTTTAGTCTAACTTTTCTCCAACCTCTGTGTTAACATGTGAAAAAGCAGTAAGAGACTTGAGACGATCCTTTTCATCCTGAAAATACCATCAGCCTCTGATACGATAATGCAACATCCTTCATCTGCAAAGCTGGGTTCACCTTTTCAATATGGACACCGACGAAGAAGACAAACCAGGAGGCGTAGATGATCCCCTCTTATTACAGCGGCAGTGCAGCAAAGACAAGGTCAAACTACAACAAACTTTTATTATTTTCGATGAAAACCGTTATGAGATTTGCCCTTTAACCCTACAAAGTCCTGCTCAGCTGTTTGGTTGAGCCCGGTTTGAGTAACTATGTCTTTTTGAAAGATGGGACAGAACCTGTTTGTAATACGACCTAGTAGCAGCATGTATATGCTAAAGAGTACTGGGCCAAGGAAGGAGCCCTGTGGGACACCACCTGTCAAATGGGTCACTATGGAGGAGGCATCAACTCTGACTATTGAGAATTATTTGATAAGTTGTTGTTTTTTGGCATTTGAGGAATCTCTAGACAGAATTATGTAACTTGATGCAACCAAAAAAAGTCTAAAAAGAGTCAAAGGGTTTTCTAAAAAAAACATACTTTACCAAAAGGTTAATTAAAAATATTTACTGTTTTCAATGAAATACAAAATTTAGTCATAAAATAATATTGTTACGTCTGATTTTTCTTTACCGTTTAAAAACATTCTTGGCCACACAATTTGTTATTTTCTGGCAAATTTAGAGTGTAAAGATATTAAATTAAAAAAATGCCCCAAATAGATCAAATATGTAAAGAAATCATTTTTTCCATATCTCTTTTTTCTTGGCGAGGACATTAAAGGGGTAAAGGCCCAGATTACATTCTGTTTCAACTCAATGCACAAGTTCTTTATTTGCATTTTCAGAAAACTCTGCGTTCAGACACCGACATTGTGAAAAGTATTGTAGTGAACATGAATCCACAAATAAGACTCATATCGGAAAAGAGACGTGTTTTCAGATGTGGATCGCAGAACGCCACCAGCTCGGTTCACATGGACACTTTTCTCCTTTCAGATTGAAATCATTCCAGAAGAATATTCCTGTTTGACCGTTTACATGAGCAGTGATCCAATCGGATATTGTTTTTACATGCACCGACACATCAATCGGAAGAGCTGTCAACTGAGTGACAAGCGCTAAACGACCAAGAGACGACGAGTTTTTCTCAGAAAATGGGCGTTTATAATGTGACCAGGACAACGTTATCAAATATTAAGTTATTAGTGAAGCCCTGTAGTAAAGTGTACCAGAATAGACACGGTAACATCAGAATAGTGCCTATCCCAACTCCTGAATTACTGCATTCATGCTCAATAAAAGTTATGTTGTTGGTTCTGATCCACTTTGTTGGTTTCCAGTGCTTTTAAATCTGTTCACAGCGTCGGTCCTCCACGGCTCGTGACGGTTTTGCTTGGCCGTGTTTGTAGAGTACATTATTTCATACTTCCCCACATCATTGTTTTGAGCGTTTCTATTAAAAACAAACTCTGCTGTGGTCCGGGTCATTAAATCCCCGCATCACGCTCGTGAATAGTACCGCCAGGCACACCAGGAATTATTCTTCCCGTAATCTTTCTGAAACAAAAGATGTGTTTACATGCAGCACTTTCTTTCTGGTTTGGATTCTTTTACCAATCTATTTGGAATTAGGCTGTCCAGGTAAACCCACCTACTTTTGTTTGAACCAAGGATCAAAACACAAGCTAAGTTTCCTGTTATATGTGAAGACCACTGTCATGTAAACAGTAAACAACAACTGAACGTATTTAACACTAGGGAAACACCATAGAGGTGAGAGGTGGCCAAGAGGACTTTTTTTGCCTGGGGCCCCCTAGAAACTAGGTTCGCCACTGCTGATGGTTCATGATCGCTATGAGTATGGAGGAAAAAAAATACTAACAGTGCCCGGCGTGCTTTCGACGTGTCATTTCAAGCTAAGTACTGTCGTGCGTGGACAGATGACCGTTAAACTGGCTGCTTTCCCCACGACGACATCAACTAGAGGAGAATCCATGAGGCGGACGAGCAGGCCTCTTGGCAGCTTGACACTGTTTGGACCAGCCGTGCCAGGTGAAGGCTACTCCCACAGCAACAAACACAACAAGAGTCCCCCGGAACATTCGTATAAACACAAAAGTTGGGTCAAACTTGCTCCGGAACTTCCAATTACTCTCAGAGAACAGCAGACCGCTCCTGACACGCAAACCCTGCTGGTAGCGGGACTTTCCCCCTGCGCGCACAGAGGCGCACGGATTCACCTCTGGCCTCTAAGGCGCGTCCGCAGGTCGGACTACAAGGTCCACATCTACTCACCCTCCATAGTTCCGTGTCCGAGTCCGACTCACGCCTGTCCCTCTACAACAAGCTTCGACTGGAGTGTTTTTCTGTTAAAAGACGAAGCAGAAGTGACTGTCCGCTCTCCAAAAACTTCTTGACAGTGATCCTTCGCTCCACCTACCGCTCAGATCGGATGGTGAAGCTGAACGCAGACATCATGAAACTTCCGGTCGGGGAAAAATACGCCTACACTCCTCTGTTTCTAAACTTAACATGATGTAAGTCATTTTCTTTCATCATAACTTAAGGTTTTCCATTCAGTTAGTTTACGTGTCTATTAAGAACCATTAAAAAAAAGCACGATAACTTACTTGTCACAAATTATTTAAATGCTATACAAACTTTCTAATACAGATTTATTCTTGGTTCTAAACACAAGAAGTCCCCAAGTGTTATTTTTTCACTGAAGGAAAGTTTCAGTTCATTTTTTAAAGATAAAGTTCGGCACAATGGTTAGTTTAAGTTAAACCTCACCTGCGTTACATACCCCGAATAAGCTTAAAATATAGGCCAACAGCTATCAGGTGTATTTGTATAAGCTTTGTGTCTATATTGACAGCTTAGATCTAAAATAATTCATTTTCAGTGTCAGAAACATTGTACCTATGTTACTATGCGTAAGTAGCCTGATTAAACACGCAAAAAACAGCAATTTATCTATCCTCAACTGATTTATTTTAGATAAAAAAGGATTTAACATTATTATATTACTATTATATTATATTATTATTAGTAACACCATGAAACAAAACAATCAGTTTTCACAAACCCTTTGGTTAACACATCAAATTCGATAGAAATACCATGAAGTTCATGTTATTTTAGAGTGTTTGTGTTGGACAGGACCAAGAGTTCTCTACATTTGGGCACAGTTGGATAGACAATGTACTAGGATGTGCCAGAAATGAGATCCCAGACCCCAGAGGGGTATTTCGGCTGTGAAATACCACCTGTGTCCACTAGAGGGAGTTACATGCAAATACTACAACCTTTGGCTGTGACATAAACCTAGAGTTTTATTAAAATGTAGCATTGTGGACAGTAAAACATAAACATGATCATTTCCTAAGTGGACAAATGAGTTTGAGCTGTTATGGGTTAAGGAAATGATAATATCTTTAATAAGAAGGAACATGGATTTACTTTATATTTAAGTTGACCAAAGAACTCGGACTAAGATGACTAAGAACTCGATATAAATCTTTGTTTTCTAATAAAGTTATTACCTCCACCAAGGAGGTGGTGTTTATTTTAATCTCTGTGAGCAGGATTTCACAAAAATCAATAAAAAATCTCAACTGCATTAAATGTCGGTTTTATTTTGACGTATCATGTTTTCCTTTAAAATAACAATTGATTCTTTATTGACACCTCATCATTTTTACATTAAAGTATGCAACATTTTTAAATTGAAGAACTTTACCTTGATCAAGTTGAGATGTAAATATTCTAAAATATTTATCCCCAAATGTTCAGATTGATGGGAGTAACAATATTCGGGGAACTGCAAAAAAACTTCTAACAGGAAACTTACCTGAATCGGATAGAAATGTTCAAATCATGAAATGTGCCTGCCTAGTTTATAATTTGTGCCTTTAGAGGGACATAAACAGGTCCCATTATTACATTTCCTGTTTTCCATGAATATCAATGAGATTTCTGAGATAGTATTTTTTTGATTTATTCATTTCATCGTCCATCTCTTTTTCAGTAATATTCCAGAGGCTCATTTTGTGCTAGGAATTGTTTTCATGTTTGCACTTGAATATTATTACATTTATTATACACTACATCCAAATTTTGCAATTATTGCCCACAATAGTTGCCGAAGTTAAATAATTATTGAGCATGTAATTATTGTAATACAAATGATCATAACAGGATAAGATGTTTATATACTATTAATATAATAACATTTTTTCCACTACTTCATCCAGCTTTTGCAGAAATAATCATCAATGATGTTTCAAGAAGTGAACTATTCATTTTTCTCTTTAATATATTACACTTATTCAAACACAAGCGCTAACAAAAATTTGATGCCATTATTTTGAAGGAGAGTTTGTTGGGCTTCCGGTGCCCTGTTGCTGCGTTTGCGCATATACCCCCCCTCGTTTGGTCTCTGCAACTTGCCACCACCCACTCAAAACAGTGCGGAAATACCCAGATGACGCAGTTGAGCGGAACAAAAAAATAAGTTGTACGTGGGAGACGACATAACTATCGGCGTTAGTCAGCACTTGCAGGAGACGCTGAATGCGGTTCCACATCTGATCTCCACACCAGGCTGCATCTGATGTAAACAGACCGCAGAATGCTTTCATGGCTGCCTTTATATCATTATTCAATCACGAGTTTATCTGGCGGAAATCTTTCTACCCAACCGCCACACTGGGAAAGCAGTGATAATGAAAATGAAAAAATATTTAAAAAATGTATTCATCCTTTGGTTTGATAGTACGATTGAATTATTTCATACCTTTTATTATCTTTTATCTGGAAATAATAACCATTAAAATAAAATAAAAAGTTTAAAAAAAACTTCGAACTCAATTCACGTTTTAACGTATTCTGACCAGGAGAGGTCGCTGTAGGTGAATAAATCATGATTTTATTTTTTATACTTTATTGAGTAACTGCCTTAGGATGAAGAAGAAGAAAAGAAAAACACTGTTAATAATGTTATTAACATTATTTGTAAAACAATATTGTGGAAACAGTGTATAATCCCTTGCCCCAATTAAAAATAATAGAAAGTAGTCAGTGAAAATAAATGAAAATACATGACAGGTAGTTAATAATCAATAAAAAAGGTTTAGTTGATCAGGTAGGGTATTGAAATTTTGCATTCATTCATTTTTTTATTGCAGTTTCTAAATTCGACGGTGTTGGAAAAGAAATTTCCGGATCTTTTTGAAAGTAGAATAAAATGGGGTGTTTATCAGAAATTTTAATTTCATGTATATAATAAAATATGGCTTCTCCTTTAACGGTTGCCACAGCAGATCGTCTCCTTCCGAATATTGATTTAGCAGGGGTTTTATGTCGGATGCCCTTCCTGACACAACGCTCCCCATTTATCCGGGCTTGGGACCGGCACTAGAAGAACACTGTCTTGTGACCCCTTTGTGTCTAAGCTACTTAGAATTAAGCTAAAGTAGCTAATGTGTGGTTTATATAACATTTGGCTAAGGTATCCAGTAAATAGATTAATGACGAATTGATCATTTCTGAATAATTTTGTATTGTTGATTACTGATAATTTACAGTACATTTCCTCTAAGTAGAATACATTTAATAAATAATGACATCCCCACTGTGAATCTTCTTATTAGAATTATCTCTTAGTGTTGTTATTTGTAATTGTCTTGACAACAGGTTGACAATAACGTCCTCACACATTAACTCTATATAAGAGCGAGCTGAATTGTCATAAAACTACATTTTTAATTGTTGCAGATCTTTTTCAAGGAGCTTGTATTATTCCTTATGTTTGAGGGTGCATACAGTGTAACAGTCCAGGTTCATACTGTGAAACAGTCCAGGTTCATACAGTGTAACAGTCCAGGTTCATACTGTGAAACAGTCCAGGTTCATACAGTGTAACAGTCCAGGTTCATACAGTGTAACAGTCCAGGTTCATACAGTGTAACAGTCCAGGTTCATACAGTGTAACAGTCCAGGTTCATACTGTGAAACAGTCCAGGTTCATACAGGGTAACAGTCCAGGTTCATACAGTGTAACAGTCCAGGTTCATACTGTGAAACAGTCCAGGTTCATACAGGATAACAGTCCAGGTACATACAGTGTAACAGTCCAGGTTCATACTGTGAAACAGTCCAGGTTCATACAGTGTAACAGTCCAGGCTCATACATTGAAATAGTCCAGGTTCATACAGGGTAACAGTCCAGGTTCATACAGTGTAACAGTCCAGGTTCATACAGTGAACTAGTCCAGGTTCATACAGTGAAATAGTCCAGGTTCATACAGTGAAACAGTCCAG
>VRLP01002310.1:0-92902 GCA_009660295.1 Lophius piscatorius
GTGTGTGTGTGTGTGTGTGTGTGTGTGTGTGTGTGTGTGTGTGTGTGTGTGTGTGTGTGTGTGTGTGTGTGTGTGTGTGTGTGTGTGTGTGTGTGTGTGTGAGATGTGAATTAAAAGTGCATTGACTATATGGCAGCACATGCTATATATTAAGAACATGCACAGCCGTTCTGCCAGCAGCTCAACCCAGAGGATCTATTCATCTTCTGCAGATCCCCCCCTCTCCTCCACTCCTGGTTCAAACCATGACCCCCCCTCCCTCCTCACGCCGTCTAAGCAAAGACCCCTCCCCTCAGCGCACATAATCAAATTAATTAACATTCCTACGATCCCGCCCTCATTAATCTATCCACAGTGGTCAGCAGTATAAAAAAAAGAAAAAAGCAGGCAGGAAATAAGTTTGGCAGAGAAAGAGTCGGAGGAGGAAAAGGAAAATGATCTCCTTCATTTAGAGTTATTTTTATTATTTCTTTCACAGTATGTCTCATAATTGGAGTTTTGTCCCTATGTTTAGCAGTGATGTCATGGTAACGCCCCTTACAGCGCCCCATGAGTAATAGAGGGGCAAATACTACGAAATACCATCGCACATTTTTTTTTAAATTGATAAAGCGGAGCAAGTGAAAAAGACCTTCGGGAGAAAAAAAACAGCCCCACAGCAACAGAGATCCACCACCGGACTTCAAAGCGGGTATGAGGTGCTTTTCACTATGGCTTCCTGTCTTGCCACACCACGCCCATCTTAGATGTTTGTGGCCAAAAAGCTCTATTTTGACCTCATCTGACCTCTGACCTTATTCCATTGAAGGTCCCAGTGGGTGGGTGTGTGGACGACAGAAGAGGCTTTTTTCTCGCTGCCCTCCCAAACAGCTGGTGCTGGTGTCTGCGCCATCTGAAGGAGGTTAGGGAGAATTTCTGACCGCGAGACTCAACTGACCTCCGACCTCTCTAGCTGTAATACTTGAAGAGTCCAACCATCCTCCTCACAGTTTGTGGGGTCAGTTTGCAGACATGTCCTCTTCCACGCTGATTTCTAACACCTCCAGTCTCTTTAAACTTTAATATTGGTCCAGCTGTTGAAGCTGACTAACTTTTCTTTTGCTCCTCATTGCTGTGTTTTCTGGTCTTCATCATGGTGAAGAACGTCAGAGAGAATCAGACCGGCGTCACCTCATATTTATACCCCAGTCAAACAGGAAGTCAGCGTTCACCCACTTCAGAGTTCCTGCTCACACAGTTGAAGCTAAAAACATAAAACAGGACTGGGTTTATATTAAGAATGAAGTATTTATTGTGATTATCTCACTTGAGTGGAAGGTTAGGCTTTTGTGAATAACTCGATTTAAAGACGTTTGTTTTCGCACGCCCCTTTTTTTTCTCTTCTTCTTTTTAAAGGGTGTCAGTAATTCTGGAGGGCTGTGCTGTCAATCACCTCCAGCTGTGGCGTTTATTTCAGAGCACGACTCTGTCTCACCTTTTCTTTCATTAATTAGTATATGATGCGAGGACGCCGCTAATGAATTCACTGGAGTGAGCCGCAGCAGATTGATTAATTCATGACAGGAAGTGAATACCCTCGAGCCCCCCGGGGGGGGCTCCCTAGTGGACCCAATCCCACCTTCCTCTAACTCATCCCAGACCTCTACACCCTTCTTATCACACACCGACGCTCCTTCTCCTCCTCCTCCGGGACTCCTTGTGACAGAAAAGCAAACGTATTAATTAAAACTTCAGAGCATTAAATGGTGTTTTGTTTTTTTCCTGCTGTCTGCTCCTTCATCGCGCCCATCTGGGTTTTAAAATTATACCGGGAACGATCAGGGGAATAAAGACGAGAAGAAGAAAAAGTTTTTTATTTAAAAAAAAAGCTAAATTAAAGGAAAGAAGGTGAGAAGAGGAGAAGTCACCAGATGTGGGAGCTGGAAGGTTTCACTCGGCGTGCCGGAGCGGCGGCTCAGCCTCGGAGGACTATTGATCCTCCATCCTCTCCTCTAACAAGGGAAGATTTGAGCAGATTTCCACTCGCTGTCTGGCGGAAAACATCCTTTTCATCCCCCTCACTTCTCCTGTTATCTCTCCACTCTTCCGAAGAGCACCTCCAATCCCTCCACCACACCCCCAAAGCCTGCAGGAAGGGGTGGGGGGGGGGAAAACCCTGTTTGTGAAGGCTTCAGTAAGCCTCACCGTACACACATGGACCTAGAGCTCAATACCTCCACCTAAACCCAATCATAAACCCAAAGGGTGGAGCATCCCGGCTTGTGGCTACGTTAGCAGCCGCTAGCAGCGAAGTTCTGGAGCTCTGACTGGGAGAGGAAGTTTCCAGAAAGAGAAGGTGGAGGCAGTACTCTTGATTTTAAGGACACCCAACAATTCCCACATGAGCCAACTCTTCATCACGGTGCTGAAGAAAACATTCTTTGAATACTCCAACTGCACAATGGGGATCCGATTTTAAGCCAATCCGGTCGGTGCCGACAAATTCTCTGAAGTCAATGACCCAATATGGAGGCTGACGATTGGGAGTTGATCTATGACATAATCAGGGAACTGTAATGTGTCGTACTGACCCGACCCCAAAGCCCTCCTTCCCACTGCTGCTGATGGATGGATGGATGGATGGATGGTTGGTTGGTTGGTTGGTTGGTTGGTTGGTTGGTTGGTTGGTTGGTTGGATGGATAGATGGATGGATGGATGGATGGTTGGTTGGTTGGTTGGTTGGTTGGTTGGTTGGTTGGTTGGATGGATGGATGGATGGATGGATGGATGGATGGATGGATGGATGGATGGATGGATGGAATGTGTCAACTGGGACGCTCCATGGCACCAGTTGGAAAAGTCCAGTGTATCTAGTGTACATTTTCAAGACTACCCACGATGAGATTCTGGAAACATCACCAGACGACCCGGCGTCAGTTCGACGTTGATAGAGGCCAGGAGGTCAAGCTCAGTGGAGGTGAAGAAAGGAGGCGAATGTCAGTCCTGTCCTCCACAGTCGACGTGTCGGAGACCTCAAAGACTGGTTACGGCTCCTGATGAGCAGCTAGCATAGGTTAGCCATCCGTCTGGTTTTAGGACAGAAACCTAAAGGTCATGAAGATGGGATCCAACGTAAGGATCGGTGAGAAACTTGTTGTTTTTCAAGGAAACATAAAATCCATATTAGAGAAGGAATTGTGAAAAATGTTTATGCTAAAAGACTTTACGTTTCTCGGTGTACACCCACCTACACTGAAATTAGATTAACACAATATAGAGATCGAGGTATGTAATATTTGAATTTCTCCGTATCGCTGGCTTTAATTCACTGAGTCCCCCAAAGCATCCTCTTTGGGGTCACCCTAAGGTGCCACCTTAAGTTGCATTGTAGCCACCGCTACCTGTGTGTGAAGGTGTGAACCGGTGAATGTCTGAAAAATCCTTTAATAATTCTTGATCCAGACGATTGTGATCTGGATGGCAACCAAAATGTAATGGACTGGTTCTGAGGCCGTACCGGTCCTGTCCGCAAAGTTTCACCGACATTGGATCAGAACTTTTGTGAATAATCCTGCCAACAGACGGACAACATGGGCTAAAACATCAGTATTGGTGAGAAGAAGGGACAAGAACACACACACACACACACACACACACACACACACACACACACACACACACACACACACACACACACACAGAGTCAATAAGGCTCGGCTGAAGTCGGGTTCTGTCCCTCTTCTGCTTGTCGTCTCCATTAACGTTCTCTGTGACTCGTGTTTTCCATCAATCTGGGCCCATTTCCAGCGTGTCCGACTACCTGGTCACCACGGTTACATTGTGTGTTTCGACGGGTGTGTGTCGCAGAGAGGGGGTGGCGTTTAGAGGAAGCTACCTTCACCAGGGGACAGCTTTGTGCCCCCCCCCCCCCCCCCCCGCCCACAGCCTTCGCCGCCACCACCAACCCACTAGCCCTCTCCTCCACCCGTCCTCATCTCTCAGTGGTCAGTGCGGGGAGGAAGAGCTGCTGACGCAGGCCGGCGGAGGAAACAAGCTTACCTGCGGATAATCTCCTAAGAGAAATTTCAAGGGAAGAAATAAGAGAGTGAGAGAGTGAGAGAGGGCGGGAGACGGAGACGGGAGGCGGGAGGGACGGATGGAGGGAAACTTAGCGAAGTTTTTAGCCCCTGACTTGCTGCGCCAAGCAATTCCCATTCTGCGAGCTAACTTCCCCTCCGTGGTCAGGCACTCATTGGTCTCACAATGGCCCTCAGTGAGGAGAGGGGCGAGGAGGACGAAAGAGGAAGGAGACATCAGGACACACAAAGAACTTTAAAACCACGCAGGATCTCCACAGACATCAAATTGTGGATTTTAACGGCAGAAACTAAACAGAATGTTGGATGTTTACTGGACACATGTCTGAGATACTGCATTTGAAAGACTGAAGTACCAGGATGTAGAGGACATGGAATGTCCATATGGCTCTTATAGGACTGAAAATGTAATGGACCACCTAGACTCAGATTATCTAGATTTGATAACCATTGATATAATTGTTATCTTCTTCTGACCGAGCGTCTTCTTCTTCATTGGTTCCCTTTGAGGTCACCACAGGTCTCCATCTCTTCCTGTCCTCTGCATCTTCCTTTTGTCACACTGACCAACTGCATGTCCTCTCTCACCACATCCAGAAACCGCCTATTTGGTCTCCCCCTTCTTCTCCTGCCTGCAGCTCCATCTCCGGCATCCTTCTACCAGTAGATCCACTATCCCTCTTCTTAATGGGTCCAAAGCGTCTCAATCTGGCTCCAGGACGTCTCACCTGGACTGTCCCTCTGATGTCTCCTTTCTACTCCTGTCCATCCTCCTCACTCCCAGAGAACATCTGAACATCTTCATCTCTGCCTCCTGTCTTCTGGTCAGAACCACCGTCTCTAAACCATCCAGCAGAGCTGCCCTCACCTCCATCTTGAAAACCTTTCCCTTCACTCCTGCTGCCCTTCTGTCACAGATAACTCCTGACATTCTCCTCCATCCACTCGACCCTGCCTGAATTCTTCACCTCTTATCCACACTCCACGTCACTCTGGACAGTTGAACCCAAGTCCTTAAACACCTGCAGCTTCTCCACCTCTACTCCTCCATCCTCGCCGCTCCACCTGCCTCCCTTTCATTCACACACATGTATTCTCTCCACCACTCCAGGTTCTCCTCCGCCTGCTCCCTGCTCTCCTTACAGATCGCAATGTCTCAGAGTTCTGCGGTTGGACGTCCGGCTGAACCTTTGGTGTTACGTTCTATCACACTTGATCAAGTTATTTATTTATTCGGCACGAAGAATAATCAATCTGGACATTTGCATTAAGAGTTCTGTCCTCTGGAACCACGGCTGACCATGAAGCAGTGTAGAAGTTCAGGGGATTGACATTGAACCCAGGCCGTGCGTGTGTATGTGTGTGTGTGTGTCTGTGTGTGTGTGTTCTCTCTTCTAATCAAGCCTGACTTTAATGAACTGTCTCTGTGCATCACTTTCATTAGCACATTTACAAAATCAATAAGAAACTGTGTATTCAAGCAGTTCAATGAAACCTGGAATCCGATGGCTGGATGGCAGGGGAGTGGTTTGTTTGTTTGTTTGTTTGTTTGTGTTTGTGTTTGCATTCATACGTGAAGATATAGAAACATCACAGCGTTGGTTTTTGACGCCGTCAGAACCCACGAAGACGACGGCGATGCCTCCGCAATTAACTTTGTCGTTCCTGTTCAGCCCGACCCGTCAATAGCGATTTCCGTCACTCAGTCCCCATTCAACCTTACTCCTTTTCCCATCATGCAGCAGTGCGGTCGCAGAATTCACTGATTAGCCCTCTGACCATTTAATTAATTAGGCTCGGCACTTAATTATGACAAACTGCATTACTGCATCGGCGCGCCGGGGCCCGGGCGGGTTATGTTCGGTAACAATTTGATTTGAGTGAAAATGGGGAGCTCTGATGGAGGTGGGGGGGTTTATTGAGCGGAAAGGGACATATGATGAGATTAACAATAATCAGAGCAGCGGGAATAGCCCATGACCAGCCGACTAGAGCGGGGCGGAGGGGGTGAGTGAGTGAAGGGCTGAGATGGATCAAATTAGGTTTTTCTCTTCTCATTAGGGTCTGGAGAGTAAAGTCACACTGAGGCGGGGGGGTCTTTGACTGAAGCTGAGATAAATCATCTCATCTAGGTTATTTCTCCTTGTCGGTTGAAAAGTAAGTTTATTACCAGGACTTTAGTCTTCTCAGAGCTTTTATTGGTCGTCCTTTCAAGCTTTGAAGAAAATAAGTGGAAGGATATCCTGCTGCTGGGTTTGGACCACCGAGCCCAGACTCACCGCTGATGGGGCGGGGCAAATAATGGTAAAAATGGCGCTTTTCCCGTCTGCTCCACCTCAAAGGGCTTTTACGACACGAGTCAGCATTCACCCGTTTACACAAACGTTCATACAGTGATGATAGAGGTTGCCGTTCAAGGCGCTTCCTGTTCTTCAGGAACGGTAAACATTCACACGATCCTTCACAGAACAGCGGAACAGCCATTTGGACCAACGTGGGGTTCAGCATTTTGCTCAAGGAAGAACCGTCGCTCAGAAATGATCAGAAAGTAATCGAAAACCTTATCCGGCGAGAGCCGATGCAATCCGTCCTGAGGTTGTCCGGTGGTCCAAAGCTCAATATTGATACTGAAATTAGTTTGGACACCCGATGGACAAAGCTTGAGCTCTTGAGGTCGAACAGTTCTCCAGCCTCAGCAGGTTCCGGAACCAATGTTTCTATTATTCTAAATGATTTATTGTAATCTTACGATCAGAAGTAGCGGTCCGAATGTAGTTGGACCTCAGGATCGCGAATGCGCTCCTGCGTCTCACATCCACACATCTCCCTGACAAACCCAGCTCCTGTAGAACTGTTAGAAGCTGTCAGACGAGGTGTTTAAACGGTTGAACTGTAACTCGGACCCTCTCAGCGCCGCATGCCTGCAGCCCCAGCACAATATGATAATGCCCGTGTGAATAGAGGGGGGGTATGGTAAAATGATCAGTTATGATAAATACTGCCGTAGCATCGGCATGAAGGAGGAGAAATCACCATTCTGATGCAGCCTAATGTGTGTGTCCTGCTGAACCGGGCCGCCCTACATCACAGGCCGCCACCGCCGACAAAAGGAAACAGATTGGATAGAGAGTGAGGGATGTGCCTGGAGGGAGGAGGGGGGATGAAAAGGCCGTCTCAGACACATATATTAACCCATGACCCCCCCCTCGACACCGGGAGTCTGATCCCTTCAGCTCGCTCGGCGCAGATTTAGCGTAGCATGGCCTCCTAACGGGCCGGCGATATTAGATTGACACTGCCAGAGAGAGATAACATCCCAGTCAACCTCAGCCTTCGGCTCAAGCCGACCCGTCCGCTGACAGTGGTCTCAGGTTCTGTTTGTCACCGCGGACAAACAAAAACCTGTTAGCAACCTGCAGGAATAGAGGCGTTCAACAGACTCTCTGGGAGTCGCCATGGCGATCAACAACAAATCAACGATCAATCCCATCGGACACGCCGGCGCTGGAGGAAACGCTCAATGTCCCGAATGACCAGCTCACACACCCACACACACACACACACACACACACGCACACACAAACACACACAGTATGTTGTTTCTGGAAAACACACAGCTTGAATGAAATAAATAAAAAATAAAAAATTGAGATGTGATTTTATTGCAGTGACAAAATACTACCACTAGGGGGAGAGAGCACGGATATCGTCAATTAACAGTTCGGAAGTTTGAATCCAGATCGAGGCGTTCGCACGAGCCAGTGGACTGACGGTTCTAGTCCCAGGCCCAGACAAAAATCGGTATGTTGCGCTTTTATTGTGAAAGTATCTGTGACCTTCACAATAAAAACAAAAACAGCAGTTGTGTCTGTGAAACCGTGAGAAAACCTAAAATAAAATCCTTAAAATTAATTGAAAATTGATAGTTATGATCAGGAATGTTGTTGTGTAAAATCATTTAGCCAGAAAAAAATGTAAAATAATATTAATTAATAATGTGGGTATTTAAAAAAAAATCTTATACAGAAGAAAATGCATCTAAATCAATTAATGCTAATTAGTGATATATCCCACACTTAGCATTTAATGTATGGAAAATATATACAAATGTTTGTATTTTTATCATTTTAAAACTTGGGCATCGTTTAAACCAAGTGATAAAAAAAAGATTAAAAATAGTGAAAATTCTCTCTTATTTGTTGATTATGATCAGGACTGACTGAAAAAAAAAACTTTATTTGAATGAAAATGGTAAAATGATTTAAAAAAGATTTGAAGGACGTTTTAAGAAGTGGACACAACGATGAGGAGTGTAAAGTGAGATGAAGACCATCTTGAGGGCTAAAGTTCCTGGATGTCTGACAGACGTCACACGCCGCTGTATGACAGTTCAAACAGGATTGGTGCAGAGAAGGGAGATGTTTGGGGGCGGGAGTCATTTGTGTGGCTTCACGCAGAGTTCCACCCTCCTCCTCCTCCTCCTCCTCATCGTGTGGTTTGGTTCCATCTCCCTCAGGAGCAGAGTTCAGACACATAATCCACTCCGCTAATTGGCCCCTGTTGCTGCTGTAGTGACTCAGGTACACACACACACACACACACACACACACACACACACACACACACACACACACACACACAGGAGAACGAGTACACGAGTAGAAATGTAAACTGTAGTTTATAAATACAGTAGAATATTTTTTTGTTTTTGATTCGGAACTTTTACTGCAAAGGTCGGAGGAAGTAATCAGATTACTTGTTGCATTTCCCACTGTGGGGGAGGGTGTGCAAATAATCTATCCCAATTTTTTTTCTTTCAATCATTTACTCTAAGTAGAAAATGTCTAAAAAAAAATTATCAAGTTTTAGCATAAAAATATTCTTATAAAAGGGGCGGAGTTAAGGTCAGTCGGTGCAGACCACGACCCCCCCTTCGCCTCGCCACCCATTTCCTTTCATCTTCCTTTTTTTTATTTTATTGTGGGCTTGAAATTATCAGTGGAGGGGAGCAGAGGGTCCGGTTTAGGGAGCTTACGATTGGATATCGGCTGTTTGCAGATGATGTGGTTTCTTCTCTCAAAAGTTTACGATATAAAACCCTGAAAACTGCCCAGAAAGAAAGCCGAATTTATTCTTGATATAAAACACCTTCAATTACTTCCTAATCTGGACCGAACTTCACTTCCAAGGTCCCGGACCCGATAAGTCCTCTGACGATTGGAACGAAAACGTTTTCCGTGTTAAAAGTTCTGAAATCTATAATCAACTCCCGTAATCCAGAGGCCGACAACGAGCCTGACCGCATTCCACGATATCTCAGGTGTCTGCTCTCATATGTCGGGCTTTCCTGCCCCCCCCCCGTCCTCCCAAGATGGGTCAACCTGCTGAGGACAGCAGTTTCAGGTGGTCCCGTGAGCGCTCGGGTAAACCCGGCTCTATATATATGCAAATCCCCGCCATCATTCCCCGTCCTGAGCGTAATTGACGATCCATGAGTTTTATTGATCGACACCAGGATGTTTCCATACCGACCTAACCGGGTTTATTTGTCCACAGAGAGACTTTTAATGAAGTTATAAAGGAGGGACCAAGACCCCCGAGGCCGGCGTGGGGAGGTGGGCGTGTGCCGGGGTCCAGGAGAGGTTTGAGGACTTTTCTGGGTAAAAAGTATTTCCAAGTATTTCCAAATGATAAAACTGTCTTTTCAAGTAATTCTGTTGGGCCAACTCAATATCTCTGGTTTTGTAATATAAGTTAAATCAATTAAATAAAGTTGAAATGAATCCAACCGTATATAAAATAAGTTGGACCAGACCAAAGTAACTAAATTGAATCAACTCTGATGTTTTAGTTACTTTGATCATTTCCTTCTTAATTTCTTTGGATTCATTCAATTCAGTTATTCGAATTGATTCATTAATCAATTAATGAACTTAATTTAAGTGTGTGTTATGTGTCTGTTTAAGTGTGTGTTTTTGTGTTTTTTTTGTGTGTGTTTATGTTTGTGTTTGTGTGTTTATGTGTGTGAGTATTTGTGTGTTTATGTGTATGTTTTTGTGTTGGTTTTCCATGTGTGTTTAAATGTGTGTTATTGTGTTTGTTTCTGTGTGTTCAAGTGTGTGTTATGTGTCTGTTTAAGTGTGTTTTTTGTTTGTTTTTATATGTGTTTTTTGTGTGGATTTCTGTGTGTGTTTTTGTGTGTGTTTATGTTTGTGTTATGTATGTTTATTTGTGTGTTTATGTGTATGTTTTTGTGTGGATTTCCATGTGTGTTTAAATGTGTGTTTCTGTGTGTTTCTGTGTCTGTTTAAGTGTGTTTTTTGTTTGTTTTTATGTGTGTGTTTAAGTGTGTTTCCATGTGTGTTTTTGTGTGTTTCTGTGTGTTTCTGTGTGTTTCTGTGTGTGTTTAAGTGTGTTTTTTGTTTGTTTTTATGTGTGTGTTTAAGTGTGTTTCCATGTGTGTTTTTGTGTGTTTCTGTGTGTTTCTGTGTGTGTTTAAGTGTGTTTTCTGGTGTGTGATACATGAAGACCAGGTATTTACCGGCTGACCAGTGTCTCTCTGACAGATTGAGATTAGCAGTCTTTCGGCAGACGGAGGATTTATCTGCGCTTTGACGCTGCTTTCCTCCTAAATCACAGCCGGGCCTGGAACAATGAGACGACCGGGGGATGAGGTCCGATGCTGGGAACTTCCCTGGGGGGTTACCAGTCCCGGACTCAACCCTCTGATCGCCATTCTAGCGGAGGCGTGGGGGGAGGAGAAATAATCCAGCGCTAGAAAGTAGCTTATTTATTGTCTTCTTCATTCAGTGCATGGTCTCTCCTCCTCCTCCTCCTCCTCCTCCTCCTCCTCCTCCTCCTCCCGTAGAGTTATAACTGTTTGTTTTTATTCTTAACAAAAAAACACAATCTCCTCATTCCCAGTGATTCAGACTATGACCAAAAGAAAATCTTACATTTCCATGATCATCATCATCATCATCATTCTACTTGGATTCTTTCCTCACTCTGTTGAGGCTCCGCCTCCTGTGGGGCAGTAAACAGGGGAGGGGGCCCCCCCCTACATGGATTTCGCACCCAGATCACAGATAAAATCACACGATCATGTGTGCTAATAAAACCTGAAATGCGGCGAGGACTTAGCGGCGGGATGAGAGGTGTGAGACGGGGTGCGTTTAAATTATGCGCTCTTATGTAAATGCTTTGCATATGGAGGAGAGACGCGCAGTAATTCACTGTTCAGAGGTTAATCTGCCGGGGCCACATACATGATTTCATTTGCTTAAGTGCTATTAGCATATATATCCAGTTACGCGTGTTTCTACAAGCGCCGGCGGGTCGTGATTCTGGTTACGTATACGATAAAGAATCAGGATGAATTCAGGTCACATGGCGGGAAGATCAGTCAAACAGACGCCATGACGCCATGACGCCACGCCATGGGTCGTCCCCGACAGCAAGGGTATTGCCCCGAAAAGCCCCCGATCCCCCTGCATTGTACAAGCGATACGCCCGATTGAATTCCTCAAATTAAATGTGAAGTTATGTCGGGAAAAACAGAGTTATTTAAAATCTTATTATCTTTTTTATAGTTATATATTAAAAAAAGCGCCCCCTAGTGAGTAAAATGTGAAGTATTTGAGTAATATTATTGGAAATCTCCTTGAGTGGATTCATATACGGAGAAATGTATTATTAGATAAAGCTCCCCCTAGTGTTGGAAATATATAACTGACCTTTCTGAAAACCATTCAAGCTCTTCCTCACACTACGGTCTATCGGCGTATGAAATTTGACGAGGATGCGTGGAATAGGTTTTGAGTCATGTCCGAAAAAAAAGTATTTTTTGTGATTTTTTTTAGGCGAGTCAAATATGAACTACGAGATTCATTCGCACCAAATTTGGATCAACTGTTGAGAAATTATGGTCAAAGAGTTTTGCAAGATTAACTGATTGGGTCTGCAACACAGTCTGCCCGGAGGGATTCAACTCGGCAGGCTACGGACGGCCCCACGTGGCAGGAGGATCCCTTTTGGAACCTCCCACCGGCACCGACCAATCCCTGCCTGGCGCCCGTCCTCTGGGCGGTGCCCCGCCAACTGTCTTTTACCACCACATCACCGCGGGGTGACAATAAAGGCATTTGAATGTTGTTAAAGGGAAAGTAATAATGGGAATAATATGAATGATTAATTAAGACCTTAAACAAAGACGGGGTAAAAAAAAAAGAGGAAGAAAAAAGAGAATCTCCAGTCAAAAAGCGGCGAGGACATCATGGAGGAGAGAGATGTGGGGTGGCTCAGAGGTCAGAGGAGGAAGGGGCTCCCGTGTGTGTGTGTGTGTGTGTGTGTGTGTGTGTGTGTGTGTGGGAGAGAGGCAGGTTGTTTATGGCGGTCTCGTCACGTTCCGTCTCTCCGGGACAATCAGGAGATTAAGTGTTGAGGAGTGGCTGGGGAGCGGCTGCAGTCACATGCCATTACTCACTCCCTGCATCACAATTAGTGCAAATGGTGCATTACAGGGAAATTATCATCAATATGATATTAAGAGACTGTGGCTCAACCAATCAGGGGAAAAGTGCTTATCCGCCGGTAACCAGAGAGGACCGCGAGGTGACACCGACACGGCCTCTGGGCCCGCAGACAGACGGCGGCGGGCTGATTGACAGTCTGCGGCTCGATCTGGATCAGAACACCGACGGTCCTGCTGCGAGACTGGCTGAAGTGGAAAGAACGAAAACAGAACCTGATTTGGGTTCATATGTGAAGTACGGGGATGGATTTTTTTTTTTGACCACTTGGGGGCAACGACAGATTATCAATTAATATAGTCAGACGTGCTCTTTAACCTCTGACCCCATCCATCCATCCATCCATCCATCCATCCATCCATCCATCATCCATCCATCCATCCATCCATCCATAATCCATCTATTCCTCCATCCATACATCCATCCATCCATCCGTCCATCCATCCATCATCCATCCATCCATCCATCATCCATCTATTCCTCCATCCATCCATCTATCCATCCATCCATCCATCCATCTATCCATCCATCCATCCATCCATCCATCATCCATCCATCCATCCATCCATCATCCATCATCCATCCATCCATCCATAATCCATCTATTCCTCCATCCATCCATCCATCCATCCGTCCATCCATCCATCCATCCATCATCCATCATCCATCCATCCATCCATCCATCTGTCTTCATCAGTATGTCCATCCATCCAACTTTCAATCCATCTATTCTTCCATCCATCCATCAATCCATCCATCCATCCATTCATCCATCCATCCATCCATCCATTCATCCAACCATCTTTCTATTCCTCCATCTAACATCCATCCATCCATCATCCATCTATTCCTCCATCCATCATCCATTCATCCATCCATTCATCCTTCTATCTGTCCATCCCTCCACCCATCCATCTTCCTCATCTTCCTCCTCTGATCAGCGGTGGAGTCGCTGTAGCAGCAGGTGAGGATAAATATTCCAGACCTACTTCTTCCACATGATTCTAGGTTTTATTGAATTTTTCCCCAACCCTTCAGGTTTCCCTCTCAGCCTTTTTTTTGGTGAAGGTTCATCCTCAGATGTTTACCTTCCTTTTCTGTCATCACGTCACCCCCTCGGAAGAACGAAGGCTGCAGATAGAGATGAGACCCTCTGCCCCAAATGAAACTGAGATTAGATTAGAATCCATGAAGGTGAAATCCGGCAGCTGAGATCCGGCTGCATCCAGACGAACGATCGTGAAGTTTACTGAAAAGTTAAGAAAAAAAAAATGCTTGCTGTGCTTTTCGGGCCAATCGCCCTCGGTCACCTCCCAGGATGAGCGAGACGACTGCAAATCCTCCGGTTCTAATACGGGCTGTAATTCTCCACCCCTCTGCCGTCCCTCTCTCCTTCATTACTCCTCCATATGTAGATAGCCGCACATTATTATTTCCCCGCCTTATTTTGCTGACACAACACTCGCCAAATGAAGTGAGATATACGGCCGGGCTGATTGGCGGAGATGGCCAATCCCTTCTGGCCAGAACCATTAACAAAATGGACCACACTTTGTCTCCTGGTGGGGTTTCAAATTGTCGCCTGTTGAGGAGAAGGGAAGCTATTTTTAGAGCTTAATCACATGTAGGGGAGAGAAAAAAAACAACAAAATAACAAACAACAAATCAATTCAACTTTCAGCTGTCCAGAGATTTCTGCTCAGGCGGGCTTGGAAATAAACAGGACGCCCCAGATTGGATCCAAAACGTGGCCCGTAATGACTTCACCGTGACTGCCGTCAGAACCGAACACAAGCGACGATGAGGAAGTTAAGACGGCAATTATGAGGTCTCGAAATGAGATTTGTAGTATTCGGCTGTCGGAGGGGTTCAAAGGTCGAATCATCCGCTGACTGCTCCGAGAATGTTTCGCTGAAAACACCCCACAGCTGTTACGGAGGAGTAAAGTAAAGTATTTACGCATGATTTAACGGGTTTCTTTCAGTATCAAGCAATTACGTTGGTGTTGCGTTGTTTGGGTCGGGTCAACTTCATTTGTTAGTGTTGAATTCATTTATTAGCGTTGAATCAACTTAGTTACATGGATTAGATCGGTTGATTAACACAGCAGGGTCGTTTTAACGGTTTCCCAAAAACATGTAGTACGATTTCCATCTAAAAAAGGCAAAAACTGATCGTTGTTGAGTTGAAATAACCAAATTGTTTGCTAAAAATAAAACCGAAATTCTGAGTTATTGGTTAATGACATCGATTTAAAATAACGTATTTGATTTAATCAGCATTTATGTCAGCATTTTTGTTAAATAGCTAGCTAGCTGGCAAGGTTGCAACATGGAAAGTTAGCGAGTGAGCTACCTGGCTAATAAAATGTATGCACATAAAAAAATTGCGCGGGCACGCTATTGCTAGCGTTCTTATTTCAGCAACAATGTCCATGGCTGACCAGCTTACCTTTTTTTTTTACATGTTGTGTCGCACCACATGAACTGGAATAACTATAGCTAATCTTACCTAAGCTAGCTTAACGTTTGCTAGCTTGTGTGATCTAAGGTTAATAGTTCAGTCAGTTAACATCATTTTTGTTCACTTTACCCGTTAAACTTAATAGATATATATAATTATCAGATCCTGCCAACATGATCTACGGTATGTCAACTTAAAAAAAAATCTTTTTCATATTTTTAGTAATTTGGTAAATTACACTTTAAGCAATTAAAATTCAAATAAGGCACAAAAAGTAGTGACAAAAACGTGATTTTGATAAAAAAAAAAAAAAAAAGTTGCGCAGATTCTGCTAATCAATAAGTTAACGGTAATTAAACATTATTTTTATTAGCATGAACTAATTTTTTACAGTGTTATCACATGTATTCTGCAAAGATCAACTAGTTGAATTGAAAACACGTGTTATATTTAAGAAAAATATAAAAACCAACCAATTTCTTTTCTTTTTTTTCTTTTTTTTTTGGTCGATGTTGAGTTTATTAATTGGATTAAAATCCTGGGGTTTAATCAGAAACGAACAGCTGAGTGTCGTCGGCGTAGCCGCTGACTGACGTGCAGACGGAGAACAAAAAGTGGTCCGAGGGTTGACCCCTGAGGTAACCCCCACATGTCAACGAGGAAATAAAAGATAAGTGAAAAACAAAACTATCATATCCGTAAACGTCACGTTTGAAGTGATGATCACATGTCCGTCAAAATTTAAAAAAAAAAAATAGCCGCCGCGATGGAGCTGTGCGCTCTCGGAGGGTTTTCCAGTCTGGAATTGGACTCAGTGTGTGTGCAGGTAGAGAATAAGTGTGTGTGTGTGTGTGTGAGAGAGAGAGAGAGAGGGGGAGAGAGAGAGTGCAGGTGTGGAGTGGATGGCCCGGCTCATTTCACAGCTGTGTAGGGATTAGGTGGAGGAGAGCGGTGGGGTAAGCCGTCCCTTTTATCTCATTCAAACATGTTGCTAATTCAGCAGAGAGCGGCTGCCGCGGGAGCCGCTGCCGCTAAGCGCTGTATCATTCTCCCTGCCGTGAATAAACTGCTAGTCCTAATCCCCAATCAGCCGCCGTGACACGGATTATCACCCGCGACAAGCACAGCGACCCGGCAGAGAGGAGAGGAGGAAGGAGGTGAGGCAGGGAGAGGAGAGGTGAGGGAGACAAGAAGGTGGATGGGCGCCGTGATGGAGAGGAGATAAGAGGAGAGGAAGGAGAGAAATATCAGGAGGAAGATAAAATGGGAGGAGAAGAGGAAGAAGGGTGGAGGAGATTTGGTGAATGACAGGAAAGAGGAAGGGGGAGAGGAGAGGAGAACAGAGGATGGGAGGTGAGAATATGAGATGAAAAGGAGAAGAAGGTTGAACAGGAGAAGAGGTGATTGGGTTATGGATTGTGATGGAGGAGGAAAGAGGAGAGGAAGGAATGGAGATAAATATGATTAAAGAAAAAGAGAGGAGGAATAGGGGGGACATAAATAAAGAGGAGAGGAGATGAGAAGATTTTGGAGACATACATGAGAGAAAGAGGAGGAATGAGTAGCAGGGTAAGAAAACTGCGATGGAGTTAGGAGTGAAGAGGAGGAGGAGATGAGTACTTGAGATGAAAAGTAGAGGAAGGAGGAAGAGGAGAAGAACAGAATAGGATTAAAGAATGGAAATAGGAGGACTAGAAGAGTAGGATGAGGGAGGGATAGAAGGAGGGTGGAGGAAGGAGAGGAAAGGAGAGAATACAGAGAAGGAGAGAAGGAGAGAAGGAGATTGAAAATGAGGGAGGGGGAGCTGTGAAGACTTTTATCCAGTGAACAACATGAAAGCAAAGGAGAGACGTCATGAAGGTAAGGATGGAAGAAGAGAGGAAGAGGAAGGAGAGGCGATAAAGATGGGACATAAAGACAATTGGGAAAGAGGGGGGGGCGGATGGAGGGAAATAAAACGTGTGGAGAACGAGAACGGATAAAACACAGAGGAGAACGAGATCTGGAGAAGGAGAGAGAGAAAGAACAGAAGACGTGAAGAAGAGGAAATGAGATGAGACAAAGGAGTAACAAAAGAAGAAAAAGAGACGAAGAGAAGGAGAAGAGAAAAAGTTTGGAAGAGTGAGAGAATATAGGAGAGGAAGAAGGGGAAGGGAAATGGAGGAGAGATGGTGATGAAGGAGTAGAAGACAGAAGTGATGAAGGTGATTAGAGAGGCGGAGTGCCGGAGCGAAGAAAGAGTGTAAAGAAGGAGTGGAGAGGAGAAATGGAGAGATAGAAGTAAAGGAGGTTCAAAGGAGACAAGAGGGATGAGAAGAGGTGAGGAGGTGAGGAACAAACAAAAGGGAAGAGATGAAGAGGATTGGAAGAAGGCAAGGAGATGAGAGAAGGCCACGTCAAAAAGGAGAGAAAGTGAGAAAAAGAGAAGGAATGGAAGGAAGAGCAGATGAGGAGTATGGAAGAACAGTAGAGGAAAGGAGGACCCTGTAGAGAGATGAAGAGGAGGTGAGAAGTGGAGACGAAGGAAGTGAGGCAGCCAGTAGGAAAGAATTAAGGCTGGAAGGATTGAAGGAAGGTAAGAAGTAAATCAGAGAGGAAGGAAGGAAGGAAGGAAGGAAGGAAGGAAGGAAGGAAAGACGGAAGGAAGGAAGGAAGGAAGGAAGGAAGGAAGGAAGGAAGGAAGGAAGGAAGGAAGGAAGGAAGGGAGGAAATGAAACTGAGGGCAATTTTTCCAGGACACAAGTTTCTGAGTTTCTCAGAGGCCCCTGAACGCCCCGCGATGCGTCACCATGGCGTCTGTTTGTGTGTTTTGGTCGTCCCTGTTGTCCCTGCCGCTCGGCGTTTCCGTCTGTGTTCGTCTGCAGATTGAATCCCGCCCTGAGGGCCGGCGTACGCACGCACACGCGGGACGGCGAGGTCCAAACAAGACCCCAGAGAGAGGGGCTCCTCCTGCCTCTGCTAACGCGCCGCAGCTCCCTGCGTGTGTGTTTACTCCGCGGCTAATTGAGATCTAATTGCTGTAACACCGTGTAAAACCCAAACCAAGCCGTCACCGGGGAAATATCGCTAACAGCCAGCTCCTCCCGCAGGGGATTGTGGGTAGCAGAGATGTCAGAGCTGCTTAGCCTCAAAGCAGACATGAAAACAAACTTTGCAGATTGAATAAACGAGCTAACAGATCAAAACAGAATCTGTTACGTGTTCAACGATTAATGTCCTCTGATATCCATGCAGCTCCTCCGCGATGGAGGGATGGAGGGGCGGAGGGATGGAGGGTTGGAGGGATGGAGGGATGGAGGGTTGGAGGGATGGAGGGTTGGAGGGTTGGAGCAATGAAAGGACGAGGGATTTAGCAAAGGGGAGATGGAGCAATGGAAACATGGAGCAATGAGGGATGGAGGGATGGAGGGATGGCGGGGTGGAGCGATGGAGCGATGGAGCAATGGAGGGGTGGAGGGATGCAGTGATGGAGCGATGGAGGGATGGAGCAATGGAGGGGTGGAGGGGTGGAGGGATGGAGGGATGGAGCGATGGAGGGATGGAGCGATGGAGCGATGACAGGACGAGGGGATTTAGCAAAGGGGAGATGGAGCAATGGAAAGACGGGATGATGAAGGGATGGAGCGATTGATCGATGGAGCGATTGATCGATGGAGCAATGGAGGGGTTGGAGGGATGCAGCGATGGAGTGATGGAGTGATGGATGGATGAGCAATGAGGGATGGAGCGATGGATGGTTGGAGGGATGGAAGATGGAGGATGGAGCGATGGAGGAATGGAAAGACGGAGGATGGAGGGCTGGAGCAATGGAGGGGTGGAGGGATGCAGTGATGGATTGTTGGAAGGATGGAGGGATGGAAATATGGAGCAATGAGGGATAGACCGATGGATGGTTGGAGGGATGGAAGATGGAGCCACGAAGGGATGGAGGGATGGAGCAATAGAGGGATGAAGCAATGGATGGATGGAGCGTTGAAGGGGTGGAGGGATTTGGGGGTTGGAGGGATGGAGCGATGGAAGGATGGAAGGATGGAGCAATGGATCGATGGAGCAATGAAGAGATGGAGGATGGAGCGATGGAGGGATGGAAAGATGGAGGATGGAGGGATGGAGGATGGAGGGAGGAGAGGTGGAGGGGTGGAGGGGGCCGGACTAAGTGCTCCTCAGGATGGCGGCGATCATCAGCGACATGAAAAAGAGATGAGGTATTGATATAAGTATGAAACCACCGTTTCAAAAGACGCCACATCATCAGCGCCGAAGATGAACTATTAAATAAACATCTCTCTTCATCGCTCAGAGGGGGATGAAGATTTAAAGGAACATTCCGCTGGCTTTAAAAGTTTTAACTCAAAGATGAGATGAAGAAAAGGGACATTAGAAAGGAGGGAACGTAGAAGAGAGGGAAGAAGAGATGAGAAGGAGTGAAGAAGATAGAGTCAAAAGAGGGAAGAGGAGAAGAACGGAGTGGAGAGAAGAAGAACGGAGTGGAGGAGGAAAGATGAGAAGGAATGAAAAGGATGGAGATAATATAAGATCAGAGGGGAGGAGGAGGAAAAAAGGAAGAAAGGCGGGAAGGAAGAAAGAATAGAAAGAAGAATGGTAGGAAGGAAAGAAGGAAGGAAGGGAGGAAAGGAGTAAGGATAGAAAGAAGGATGGAAGGAAGGAATAGTGGAAGGAAGAAATGAAGGAGGAAAGGATAAAAAGAAGGAAGGTAGGAAGGAAAGAAGGAAGGAAGGAAGGAGGAAAGGAGTAAGGATAGAAAGAAGGATGGAAGGAAGGAATAATGGAAGGAAGAAATGAAGCAGGAAAGGAGGAAAGGACAGAAAGAAGTAAGGTAGGAAGGAAGAAAAGTGGTAAGGAAGGGAGGAAAGGAGTAAAGATAGAAGGGAGGAAAGGAGTAAGGATAGAAGGGAGGAAAGGAGTAAGGATAGAAGGGAGGACAGGAGTAAGGATATAAGGGAGGACAGGAGTAAGGATAGAAGGGAGGACAGGAGTAAGGATAGAAGGGAGGAAAGGAGTAAGAATAGAAGGGAGGAAAGGAGTAAGGATGGAAGAGAGGAAAGGAGTAAGGCTAGAAGGGAGGAGGTAAATGAGGGGGTTGGTGGCGGCGCGTCCTTCCATCACGTGTGACGGTTTAAATAAAAGTGACTCTGACACACAGATTGAATTTTTAACTTCAGATTCGACACTAAAACTTCGCTGCTAATGAACAAACGTGAAAGCAGACGTGGTCGGGTCAGTGTTTGACTCCATTAGTGAACAGAGAAGAGTCAGAGTCCGACCAGAATCAGAACCGGAACCAGAGCGGAGTCAGGCTGGAATCAGACGAGATCGGAGCAGAACCAGAACCTCTTTGGACTGAGCGAGCCGAGGAGCTGAATCAGCGATTTCCTCCCTTCCTTCCTTCCTTTTATTCTTCCTTCCTGCCTTACTTCTTTCTATCCTTCCTCCTTTCCTCCCTTCCTTCCTTCCTTTTATTCTTCCTTCCTGCCTTACTTCTTTCTATCCTTCCTCCTTTCCTCCCTTCCTTCCTTTCTTCCTTCTTACCTTCCTTAATTCCTTTCTTCCTTCCATACTTCCGTCCTGCCTTACTTCTTTCTAGCCTTCATCCTTTCCTCCCTTCTTTCCTCCCTTCTTACCTTCCTTCATTCCTTTCTTCCTTCCATTCTGCCTTACTTCTTTCTATTCTTCCTCCTCTCCTCCCTTCCTCCCTTTCTGCCTTCCTTCTTTCTTCCTTTCCTCCTTCCTTTCTTCCTTCCTTCATTCCATTCTTCCTTCTGCCTTCCTTCTTACTAGATGTTACTGAATTTTACGCACTGCACCTTTAAAGGATCTGTATAAATACAGTCTATTATGTCCCTGAAAAATCGCCGCACTGAAAAACAATTTACAAAAATCATTTTTGACTTTTATAATCACATAGACTGTAGAGCAAGGAAGAACTGGACTGATTTTGGGAAAGTTCAGTTGGATATTTCTGACACTTGGGGGAGATTTAACTTGAAATTTGTTGGTTTAATTTGTTGAAAATAAGGTTTAAAATGAATATAATAATGATTCTTCACCATCCTAACAAGCTCCTGTCGTTTGCCCCGCCCCCCTGACTGCTTTATGATTGATCTATAAACCAACCAGTTACAACTGTCAGAGCTCGTAAATCAACCAATCACATGCATGGATGTGTTTAATCACACATTAGTCTAATGCAGATCTCCTGCTGTTTGAGGAGCTGCTTTAACTGCTCACACACACACACGCGCACACACACACACACACACACACACACACACACACTCATGCACACACACACACACGCACACACACTGAAACAACGGCCCAGCAGGCCGATCTTCCGCCCCATCAGTGCGTTAACTTTCTAATTTACTGTCTTCCTGAGGTGGAGGACGAAGGAGGAGTCGGTCCCTCACTCAGCGGGGGCTGGGGGGCCCCCCGCAGCCCGACACACACCCAGACAGTCAGGGCGTCACTGTGATACACACACGTCTGCGCAGCGGGGGTCACCGTGATGAGACTGATCCGTGTGCTAAGATCCACGAGTCAGAGTCAGAGTCAAGTCACATTTACAATCAGAGCCACAACATTATGTCACAGAGGCACTAGAGCCACAACATTATGTCACAGAGGCACTAGAGCCACAACATTATGTCACAGAGGCACTAGAGCAACAACATTATGTCATTTTTCAGAGATATATTTGCTGTCGGGATGAAAAGGTCTAGTTTACCATAATGCCCATGGTCATTATATTTTCTACGGTAAAATTCTCGCCACCACAGCTGTCAGTGTTTTACCATCAATTCTACTTTCTTTTGTCAGAACACGTCCAAAACCTCCGATCCTGTTTCCCAACAAATGATTTAACTGTTCATTAATTCTGAGCAGTTTGCTGAACTCCCGGATTTTTAGAGTTTTCTAACGGCCCCAAGAATTGAGTTAACTTACAGAAAAATAAGAACTCCTTCAGAAACAATGACTCGGCTCTTGAGTTTTCATCGATCATGTTTACTTTTGTGGTTCAAACTACGGTGCAGAGACAACAGCAGATGACGGAGTCCATTCTCTCGTCATCCCTCTTCAACTCTTCTTTTCCCACCTCTCTCATCTTCCTCTCTGATCCTCCTTTCGCTCCCTCCGGCCTGAAGCCCCGTTTTATCGTCTCTCTGAGGCTCCAGGTGATTTTTCTACGTCGCTCCCCTTTTCAAAAAAGTTCTGCAGGAGGAGGAGGTTGAACAGGTGAGAGAGGGGAGGGAGGGCGGGAGCTGGAGATGGAGAGACAAAGAGAGCGGTAGCAAAAGTTACTGGTCAGCAACACACGCGGGCATCATAAATCAGATTTCCCACAATCCCCTGCGGAGGGGCCCTCCGCTCGGCCTTGTGCGGACACGCTCAGCGGGGCGCGGAGCATCGATTGGCGTCGCCGCGCCGTTGCTGACTTTGCCGGGTGAGGAGGGTGAGGGGGCAGAGGGGTGAGGTGGGGGGGGGGGGTTGTGTGTGTGTGGTGGTGTTGGGATTGGGGGTGGGGGGTTGGGGGGTCGTGAAGAAATCTGCCTCAGCATCAAACTAAAACAGCAAACCAAACCCAGGAAAAACGGAGATGTGTGTGTTTGTACGGGGGAATGTGCCGAGTCGGGGCTAATTTTCCTCCCCCATCAGCACACCCTCACTCACTTCCACGCTTGCCCCCTTCGTCGTCCTCTTCCTCCCCACTCATCACAATCTTCTGCCCACTCACTCGAGGGCAAGCGGGGTGAAACGAGACCCTCTCTCTCCGCCGAAGGGTTTGTGTCGAGAGGCCGCGATCACACAACCGGGGGGGCCGAACCCCCGGTGAACCAACAACAACCAACATGTCAGCATTATCTATCCGAGTGTTTGAACAGAGGTACGTCTTATTCAAGTCGAGGAGGAGGAGGAGGAGGAGGAGGAGGAAGAATCAGGCTGCCTCTGTATGATTTTTCCTAATGAGAGCCGTGATAACACTTTTACGTTCCTGCTCAAAAAAGTATTCTGGTTAAATTTCTGCTCCATTTATTCCGTCCCACCCAAATCGGAAGATGGACTGCTCCTCAGCGACGGACCCAATGCACCTCTGGGTAAAAATGGTTATTGGCGTCTTCATCCGTCGAAACCCTTCGATTTCTTTAGGAGGAAAAAAACGTCTAATATCTTAGTCGCTCTAAATTCACCATAAAAGTCCAAAACGCTTCTTTAAACAGTAAAATGAATAAAAATCGGACCTTTATTTGGGAAATTCTTGTTCAATTTCAATTCGATTCGATTTATTAGATTCGTTTTGAGGAAACTGTTCGGTTCAATGTTCGGGAAACAAGTAATTTCCCATAATTGTGTTCAGTAGGTCCTCAAATCATCAAATATACCAAAAGGAATTATCGCGTAGAACTTTCTCAAAAGCCGTGGTTAACGCCTCCTCATCGTATCCCCTTTGACCTGTGGTGTTCCTCAGGGCTCCATCCTCGGCCCCTTACTCTTGTACTGGGTCGCATTTTAAACCGGTTCAGTCACATTCTTCGACAAGAACCAAAACAGCTGAGCGGGACATTAAAGCTGAAGTGGACGTAACATGCCCAGTGACATATGAGGTCAAGGGTCACCACAGAGTCTGCTTAATCAGCATTAAATGTTTTGTGAATGATTTATTAATGACACTTTCATAGCTATGTCGTTTAGTCCGGACCAGAATTTTGGTCCGACGACAAAAAGGGGCGGTCTCAGTCCAGACGGAACTGAACTATGGTTCAATGTCTGAGAGCATTTTTGGATATTTTGGACCAAATACGAGACGTTCCACCAGGACACCAACACCCAGTAATCAGAGAAGTGAAAGGTAAGAAGGAAGAGGTGAAAGAGGAAGAGCAGCGTTTACACCTGGTGAGAGGAAGAGTTTTAGGTATATTTGTTTTGTTTTTTATGACTTTAAGAAGGTTATGTTGTTGTTTTCCAAATTTAGTTTCTTGAATAAAAGGTTTGTTTTTTGTGAATAAAAATAATAATTGGAATTAAAGATCAAGGTCGGCATGACGACAGAATATTAGAATGTCAAAAAAAAAAAAGTTCCTGATCAAGGCGTTGTTGCAAAATGGGAATCAAAATCACAAAACCCGGGTTTGGACCTCCAGGTCTGAAAAGGATCCTGGATTCTCTCTTTTATCCGACCTGAATCCGCTGAAAACCTGGAAACACGTGTCGAACCCTCAGCAGCAGGTTTCCCCAAAATCCATCCTGCAGTTTTTTGTTGAAAGAGAATCGAACCAACAAACAGACGGGAGAGAAAACACAACCTCCTTCGAATAGATAAATAATGAATAAGATAATTGTTCATTTTTGTTCCTCGTGAAAGTTGTGGGCGAAGGTTCTTCCTGCCGCGTCTTCTCGCCGCTGGATCGTTTGTTGTGTGAGCGTGTGTGTGTGTGTGTGTGTGTGTGTGTGTGTGTGAGGAGGCAGACGGGACATTGACCAGGTCAGGAAGTGGCTGCAGAGAGCAGACAGAGGAGCGGGTGCTGAGCTCCAGTCCCAGACGAGGGAGGAAGTCTTGCAGGAGACTTTATGGATCCGGTATTGGGTCGTGAGTCCAGCTCCTGCCAGCCATTGATCAGGATCACAATCAATCAGGGAACCGTTGAGCAGCCCGCTCCCAAAATAGAGCCAGAAATCACCTGAGAGCGAGCGGGGGTCACATCTGACCGCCCAAAGACCGCATCCTCCCTCGCTCCGAAACGCCTCAGGCAGGAAGTGGATCAGAGTTGTGTTTCATAATGGAGCGTACATGTTTACTCCACTTGACCTCTGACCCTCTAAGGCTATTGACGTGTTTCATTGCTCGTGGGTCAAATCCTTCTCCCTGGAGCCAGAGATCATTTAAGGCACCGGGCCGAGCCAGACAACCTGAACTCAGTCCAGGAGGAGTGTCTCTGCAGCAGCGCAGGGACGAAGAGGACGACCGATGACCCTCTGATTCTTCGCTTTCATGTTCATTTTCTTTTGATTTGTTTTTCTGTACTGATTTATTTCACGTCTGTGCTTCAGTTCTTACCTCTGAGGACCAGAAGAACCCACAGCAGGTCCACGGACGCCCAAGGGTCATGGATGTAGGCGTGGAGAGAAGTTTGGCCCAGGTAGAGCTGAAAAAGTTAATGTTCTACACGTCAAAAACTGCGTTGTTGCATCTTTGATGGAGCTAACGCTACGGCTAATGAACCGTTCAATGATGCTACGTTGATTAGAACCTGTTTGATTGGTTTTAAGATCACAGAAAAGTCAGGATCAAATTTTACATCCGCATCCGTAGTGCCAGGAAAAAGTTTAGTTATCATGGGAAAAGGCGGTTGTATATTTCTGACACTAGGGGGAGCTCTATCTTCAAAAGTTTTCGGGCTATAATTTCTCAACCGTTGGTCCGATTTGGTCCAAATTTGGTGCATTTGAATCAAGTCAAGAAGATCTATCTAGAATACATCATGTTTTATTCTGATAGTTTATATTTTACTCACTAGGTGGAGTTTTTTTTTTTGATGAAAAACACAGTTTTTTGGACATAACTTTGTAACCGTTGGTCCGATTTTGTCGCAATTTAGTCGCAATTTGGTGAATATGAATTGACATGAGGAGATAAATCTTATATATATCATATAAAACCTCACCTATAGTCATGAGCTTTGTGTAGAGACCAAAAGAATGAGGTCATGGATGCAAGCGGCTGAAACGTCTTCCTTCGCCGAGGGGCTGGACTCAAAAAGCGAGGAACCCGGATTGGAGCCGCTGCTCATTCGTCTCGCGGTTCAGGCATCCGATCGGGATGCGAACTGGATGCCCTTCTTCGGAGATTTTTCCAGACACGTCCAACTTGGAGGAGACCTCAGAGTAGAACCAGAACTCACTAGAGGGACTACAAATCTAAACCGACATGGAAACGCCTCAGGATCCTCCAGGGTCAGCTGGAGAGAGTTGCTGGAGAGAGTGACGTTTGGAATGCCCTTCTTAGCCTGCTACCAGAGCGACCCGACCCCGGGTCAGCGGAGGTACATGGATGGATGGATGAACTAGAGCAACAACTTGCAGACCCCGAGGAAGACTTTTTACATTCATTCTCTTCACCAAAAGTTGAGTTTCGTTCGTTTCCCGCCTGAGTTTAAACTGATTAGGGATGAGATAATAATAATAATAATAATAATACATTTAATTCTTCTCCACACTTCCCTGTTTTACATCAGAGACAATAAAACTTCCCCCCCTGAAGTGATGCTTTAAGCTGCTTCCCGAGGCCGACGGCGGTGCCAACATGGAGTAAATCTCCCCGGGTTTGTGTGTTAAAGCTCGGGAGGAGGGGAAGGGAGGGAGGAGGTCAGAGGAGGAGGAGGAGGAGGGCTGGGGGAGGCCTGCACAGAAACTCCTGGGTCCTGCCCACAGGAGATAAGTGTGAGTCGCCTTTCCACTTCACTCACCGGACCCCGAGCGAGTGAACGGTATTATATGATGTGGAGATGCACAAACACACCAGATCCCCGTTATCTGCCGGAAGAGGTTCTACCGACGCGCACACACATTTGGACGCACGCGAACATCCAACGACAGCGTGAAATGCGGCGAGTACGGCGAGCATCCAGCGGCGGCCGTGGGGAGAATCGGCCTGACTAAGCTCTGAATTTACATGGCTAAGCAAAGTTGTTAACCCGGAGAGGCAGGGCCAGAGAGGAGCTAATGGGATTTCTCTCTTAATGAAATTTAGAGAAGAGATGTGAGATGAAGAGGAAGAAGAGGAGGAGGAGGAAGAGGAGAGTGAAGAAGGGATGGAGAGATAGAAGAAGACGTTTCTGGCGAGCAGGAGCAGAGGGAGTCTCTCGTACGTCGATGCACATTCTTATAACATTTGAACTCTAAACACTTTTTAAAAACTTTTCACACTAACGTTTCGGAAACGGCTGATGAAGACGAATCGGTTCAATCAAACAATTAAAGGAAGAGGAGATTTTTTTGTTTGCCGCACTTGGAGAAGTAACCGCCTTTGATGTCTTCACTGAGAAAAAAACTAATACGGAAAGAATATTTCTCTGCATATTAAATTCATTGATTTAATATCTTAGACACTCTAAATTTATACAAACAGTAAAAAAAAAAATTCTATCTATAATTAGTCAACTCAGATTATTTAAACCTTTTGGTAAAGCATGTTTTTAGAAAACTATTTGACCTTTATAAGACTTCTACGGTTGAATCAAGTCGCATAATTCTGTTTCGAAAGTCGTCACACGCTTTAAAATACCCCAAAATGAATCCTCATGACATGTGGTGTGCACCAGGGCTCTATCCTTGGCCCCTTACTCTTTATCACATACAGGCGGCCGCTGGGTCTCATTATAAAGAGGTTCAGTCACATTATTTTCCGATAAGAAATAGTGAATTAAAAGTACATCAAAGGGGTGAGGACACCTTCTGACATTTTATAAAGAAGTTGCGAAACAACCCCGCGATGAAGACGCCTTTTGTGTAAACTTTAATAAAAACAGTGTCACGTAAAAGGAGTAAAAAGGGGTAAAAAGGTGTAAAAAAGGAGTGAAAAGGGGTAAAAAGGTGTAAAAGAGGGGTAAAAAGGGGTTCAAGCACCTCCATGTGTTACATGGCCACATGATGGCGCTAACCATCGCCACAGAAGGACAAGTCTCGACAAACTATTGGCTAACATCAAATGTCTCTGTAATGCTTCAGAGTCTTCCTCAGACCTTCAGCTATCTCACACTGGCTCATCTCACCCCAGTCAGCCGGGCGAGGAAGAGCGGGAGCGGGTGGGAGGGGCTCGTTCATCCACCGTCAAAGCACTTTGGACATCCCCCCGGATGAGAGAGTGACTGTCAAATCCGTTCAGGCTTTCCTCTCTGGGATCAGGCCTGGACCAGAGCCGGCCGCAGAGGTCCAAAGCCGGGGGGGATTCAGGCCAGAGGCTGGCCGGCGCCGAGCGTCTGTCAGTCAGAGGGAGGAAGAGGGACGCAAAACTCCTCAAACAGCTTCCGCGGGATCAAGAGGAGCGCCGCGGCCGGCTTAGAGGGAGGCTGGAGACTCAGATTAGAGAGGGGGAAGAAAAGGACGTCATGTGAGACAGACGCCTCCATCCAGCTCTGAGGACGGAGGAGAAAAGAAGTTCTTTAGATTGTTTGTGTGCGGCGATAGGAGGAGTAAACAGAGAGGAGTAAACAAAGAGGAGTAAACAAAGAGGAGTAAACAGAGAGGAGTAAACAGAGAGGAGTAAAGAAAGGGATGATGGAGTGACTGATAACGGAGGACTGATGCCTCGGACAGAGAGCATTGACTGATATTGACCTCCAGACAGGCGAGGTTTGACCACATCACAGATATCACACAGCAAACACAGCTCTGATTAGAACACTGGGTGGATTACCACACACACACAGACACACATACACACACATACACACGCTGTGACAAACACACACATCACATGACCAGGAAGTGCAGATCACTCTGTTGGGGTGCAGTGATTATGGTTTGACCTGTGTGGGACAGAAGGGTCATGAATAAGTGATGTCAATAACATCACAGAGCATCAGGGAGAACACACACACACACACACACACACTCACAAACATACACACACACATATAAACACACACTCGCACACATACAAACATACACACACACACACACTCACAAACATACACACACACATATAAACACACACACTCACACATACACTCACAAACACACACATAAATACACACACATACACACTCGCACACATACAAACATACATACACACACATTAACACACAGACACACACACACACACACTCACAAACATACACACACACATATAAACACACACACTCACACATACACTCACAAACACACACACATAAATACACACACATACACACTCGCACACATACAAACATACATACACACACACACACTCACAAACATACACACATAAACACACACACACTCACACACACACACTCACACATGCACACTCGCACACACACATAAACACACATACTCACAAACACACACTAACACACAAACATACTCTCACACACACTAACACACAATCACACATACACACTGAAACATACTCTCACACACACTAACACACAAACACACAAACACACACACACGTACACTCAAACATACACATTAACACACACACACACTCGCACACATACACTCACAAACACACACACATAAACACACACACACACACACATATAAACACAAACATACACAAATACACTCAGACACATACCCCCACACACAAACATACATACACACACATACTCACAAACACACATATAAACACACACATACACAAACACACACTAACACACGCACACACACACACACACACACACACACACACACACACACACACACACTCATGATGAGTTCATGGCCTCAGAGGTTTTGATCTCACCTATTCTGTGCTGGAACTTTGTGTGTGCGTGTGTGTGTGTGTGTTTTTTATTCAACATTCACACTCAATGCAAATTTTCCCGCAACGTCAACGAAAGGCCGTTATGACCCAAACGCAAATTTGTGCCCTTTGACCAAATAGATACAAATGGAGCCACACAAATCTGCGAAATTCTCCCTAAATGGTTTTTAAAGTTAGGTAAGACATTTGCGTGGAGTGATGATGATGAGTTGTGATGCAACCGTTTGTCAGCTTTGAGGTTTTCCAGACGCCGCATGTCCACGGCGGGAGAAGGTGACGTGACGTACGTAGACGTCTGTAACTCCACAAAGGGACCGATGAGATTCAAACCGCACACACACGACATGAACCGCTTTTAACTGTTTAATGTTCAATATTTTATTATGTATTTGACTTTACTGATGTTTTTTCTTTGTTTGTTTTTCTAACCAGCTGCTGTGTTGTTACATGTGAGCCAAAGACAAACGTCCTCACCGATGAAGATAAAGATTGATTACTTTATTCTAGTCGATTCTATACTGAGCAGCAGTTTCAGTCACGGTTGATGCGGAGGAAAAGAATCAGCGATAAATGATGTAGAAAAAATTATGTCTCAACTCAGTCGCACTGAAAAGGGTGCAAATTGTTGGAGTGTATAAGTTATTATATCATGTGAACAAGTTATTATATCATGTGAACAAGTTATTATATCATGTGAAGCAGGGCAAAAACAGTTACAGAAGTTGGACATATGGTTGATGCCAATCGTGCTCCACACAGGAGTCACTATTTCCGTATTTGCTGCAGTGAATATCATATTTATCCATGAGTGCAGTCGTCAGGGTGATTATCGTATCATCAGATCCTCAGAATCTAAGAATGAGGAGCGGTTTGGGAGCCGGGCCATTTTTTTCTGCTGAGCTGTGCCAAAAGGTCTGACTGTCTAAACGGGGCAGTAATTCCCATCACTAGTGTGTGAGAGGTTGTCGGTTCTGCTCCTCTGTCCGATCACACGGCTATGAGAGAAAATGAGAAAACATCTTGAGGTTTATTTTAGAGTAACTTTACGATGATTGTTGGATTAAACAACTACTAATAGGTTTTGAAAAGGAAAAATCAAATGTTGTTTCTCCTGACAGTCTCAGATCGATTCCAGCCGTAACGACGAGCATCTCCAGGACTTAGTGGAGACCCTTTAGCTTCTGTCACCTGCTGCTAACATCACGCAGATCCAGACACCAGCTTCTGGAGTCACTCCAGAGGCATCTGAGCCCATTCCTCATGGACGAAGACCTCCGGTTCCTTAATATTCCTCGGTCCTCTTCTTCTGAAACCAAGCCTTGGTAGACTTCATGGTCTGTTTGGGATTGTTGTCCCTTTGGAATGTCCAAAGCTTCAGCTTCCCCACAAACGGTCCGACACGTTTTCTTCAAGCTCTCCTGACTCTTGAGCTTTCCAGTATCACCAAGCCGCACAGGTGTTTTCTTCTTTTTCTGCTTTATTCTTCCTTTCCAGACTTTTACGCTGATTCGTAGACCCCAACAGTTCCATTCTGATTCCATCGCTTCACAGGAGAACCTTACACGATTCTGGGTCTGATCTAGATTGTTCTGCACCAATGCGATCTTGACTCCGGGACTCTTGGTCAGCAGTGGTGTACGCCTCGATCGCCTCTTGGTCTTGGCTTGGAAAGTTCGGACGTGAAGGTGGCCATGAGCTTCCCATTACCCTCATTCCACCCCTCAAAGGTAAACCAGATGAGTCCCTGCAGTCCACCCTAAGGATTCAACTCAGCGGGACAGAGATGGCCGGGCGGGAGGTTCACCACAAAGCAGAACATTAACCGAGCCGACAATGTCATCCCTGACAGTAAGGGTATATCCCTGGGAGAGGTCAAAGGTCAATCCCGCTTAAAAGTAACACATTAATAATCTCAAACACGCCATATTGACTCAAAACTAACTATTTCTATGAAGTCAGCAGTCTGATCTAGGTTCAGACCCCATAGTGACTCAATACCGAAGGTAAGTACTGTTAACTAGTTTTTCTGGGCTCAGTCATAAAACGATACATTTATCGCACTGAGATCACAGTCGGTCTGATGGTTGGGAGGTAACAGACGAGAAGATGTGTGGGTAAAAACATGAACTACGATAGTGAAGTAATATATATATATATATATATGATATATATATATATATATTTATATATATATATGATGTATATATATATATATATATACATATATGATGTATATATATATATATATATATGATTGGGAAGTACCGATCAAACAACTGTGTTTTGTTGAGAAAACAACAACTATTGAGTAAAATGTGAACAATTACAGTAAAATATGACAAAAACCAGATACATCTCCCTCAATCGGTTCATGTGCAACAATTTTGGATTACATCGGACCGATGTTTGAGAAATTATGGCCCGGAAACTGGGATTTTGGAGATGAATCTTTCCTTTCAATCAATCCAGTTCTTCCTTGTAATTGATCCTTGAAATAGATTTAGAGTTTTAGCGCTTACATGAAGGTTTTGAGGTGGACGCGGCGATGACCAGCTGATAGCATTTACCTATTCAGGGATATAATAATAATAATTCCTATCTTACCTGTAAACTCACAGGAGAAAAAGGTCATTTTGACACTTGAAGGCCACCGTAGATTCTTGGATAGGGAGCAGTGAGCAGTGAGGACTTTATCAGGACTTTACTGCACCTTTAAATACACTTCCTAGAGTTTTGAGTCACATCCCCTGTGACAGAATCAAATGCTCAAGAGCTCAATCGACTTGACCTTTGACCTCTCTCAGTGCTCCGGAGGGCTGTCAGGAGAGGTGAGTGCATGAGGTGGAGGGGGGTGAGGTGGAGGAGAGGGAGCTGGAAGAGGGTAAGGAGGGGTTGGAGGCAGTTGAGGAAAGAGTTTTAATTTTTTACTAGGACTGTGAAGGACACGCAGAGGTCGCCGCCGCTCCTCTCATCTGACAGTACGAGTTCAGGTCGTCTTCATCACACCCGCAGGTCTTCATCTGTGGGATTCAGAGCTTTGGAATGTATTTCTTAGAAAGATGAGAAAAGAATAGATTATTTATTCGTCCTCTCCTACACCCCCAACCCTCCTCTTCCTCCCTTGGCAGCTGTTAGCAGCGTTTCACATGTAGCGCTCCCAGCAGACGGCGAAGAGACGAGTCGCCACGGTGAAAAATTTATACCAGAGACACCACGCCCTGTGTGTGCGTGAGTGTGTGTGTGTGTGTGTGTGTGTGTGGGTGTGTGTGTGTGTGTGTGTGTGTGTGTGTGTGTGTGTGAGGGGGGAGGCAGCACTTAACTCCGTTCATGTTGAAGCAGTGAGGTACATGTGTTACTGTCATGTTCAACGGGAGGTTCATCCTGTCATTTGTCCATTTGTCATCCATCCATCATCCATCCTTCCCTCTCCTTCATCTATTAATGTCATCAGTATGTCTATCAATGTATTCATCCACTACATCCATCCACCCATCCTCCACCAGCCTCTGTCATCCATCTATCCCTAACCTACTGGAGCAATGTTCTTCCTAGCAATCATCCATCCATCCACCCATCCATCTAGTCATCCTCCACCCTACAGTCATCCATCCATCCATCCATCTAGTCATCCTCCACCCTACAGTCATCCATCCATCCATCCATCTATCCACTCATACTCCCCCCATCCTATTGTCATCCATCTATCCCCTCATACTCCCCCCATCCTATTGTCATCCATCCATCCACCCATGCATCCATTCATCCTCCACCCTAGTCATCCATCCATCACTCATCCATCAGTCTATCATCTTTCAGTCCATGAAACTACAGCGATATTCTTCCTTGCATCAATCTGTCTATTTTTAATCTATTCATTAACACTACCATCATCTCTCCCTCCACCCATCCTTCCTCTCCTTCACTCACTCCATCAGAAAACCTATTCATTTCTTCTCTGTCATCCATCATCCATCTTTTATATCCGTTTATACACCACCGACATTAATATGTAGATTAAATATAAATGTATATCAATATTAATTTATATTTTATCTACACATCCCTTCATGTATTCACCCCGTCTACCTCTCCATCCACGCGACCACTCCTCCATCTCTTCATATATTCAGCAACAGGAAGCTGCCACTCCCATCCTTGACCCTTCCATCACCCATTCTTTTATCTAATTATGTGTTTATCAGGCCCCTCATCCACCCACTCATCCACCCATCCATCCATCCATCCATCGCCGAGTCTATAAATAACCTCCTTGTGTCGTCTGACACAATGAAAGAATGTAAAACAATCTTTAAAGGGAGGCCAAGTGAGCGAGTGTTTCTCCTCATGCCGTCCCGTCAGATTAGATTAGGATTAAACGGAAGCAAACAGGATGTCATTCTGAGTTAATCTCCCCCAAACTCAGTTTAGCTCCACCACAGCTGACAGTCGAGGCCCATTTGGTCCGAGAGACGGCCGGTCGCTGCTGACATTATCAATCTCACACACACACACACACACACACACACACACACACACACATACGCTGAAAGTTCCCAGAGTTATGGAGGCTTCTTGAAGGGACGTATGAAGCCACCTGAGAGAGTCGATCCACACAAACGCCTCCGTCAGCAACTTCCTCAGAGCTTTTTAGCCACTTTTCTTCTGTAATTCAGCTCCTCGTCACGCCTCCTCTCCAGAAGTGTTTTTTTGGGTTTGACCTCCCCGAGGTAAGCGGAGAAACGCTCCGCATGAGTCCTCGTGAGTTTTCGGTCCATCTCCATCCATTTCTTGCATGTGTGCCCCACGATGCCCCCTCCGTCCAGTGACAGCCAGGTCCTGACTGATTGACAGCTCACTTATCAGGAGGGACGTGTTCAGCCTATTGAAATCTACTTATTATCAATTATTCAGACACACCTCTCTAAGTCCTCCAGCGACGGGGCAGGTAGAGGCTGAGCGAGTTCCTCTGGTCGCCTGAGCACAAACAAACACAAAAACACATTCACGCCGTCCGTGCAGGAACGAGCGCTGCTCAGACATCGTCCCCCCTCAACCTCCACCCTCCATCCTCCACCAGTCCTTTGCCCCACCCACATGACCCTCCTCAGATGGAGATGACATCCCACAAAAAGATCAACCACAAAGGTATGTGATATCTTCTATTCCTCTGAGGAAAGAGTTTGTTTTTGACGTACACAGATCATCCATAACATAAAAACCTCTGAGGGTTGAAGCCTAATAATGTCGATAATTGTATCCCAGAAAAGTCACCGCTGCAGATCCAGAACCAGAATCCAGAATCTGCAGAACAGTCTTTGGAACCTAATGTCCTAACCATTGTTCTGATTTACTTATTTTATTGTAATTGTTCATATTTCACTCACTGGGGGTCGCGTTTATGTGGGAAATGCAGATTTTTGTTTTTGTTTTTGCAAAAACACAATTTTGTTGCCGTTACTTATTGTCCATTATCCAATGATGTCCAAATTGGCTCAAATTAATCTACACAAGGAGCTTTAACTTGTATATGTATTAAATATATAAAATATATATATATATTATTCTCTTCATAGAAAAAGTAAGGTTGAGTCAAAATGGGCTGTTTGTGAGTCATATTTAATTTGAGGAGATGGATCAGGGGGATCGGGGATTTTTGGGGTAAATACCCTTTCTAAGCCTGGTTTTAACTTTTAATGCATACTACTAGTGCAATAAGGAGTCATTTTAATATTAAAAATATATATAGATATATGTATATATATCTATTTATATCATGCACACACCTGTAGTACCCCAAAATACCCATAGGTGGTACGCGTACCCCGATTTGAGAAAAACTGGGCTAGAATAGAGAGATTGCAATTTCAGGAATTTCAGTGGATAATAGGAATAAAATGTGACAAAAAAGTGCCGCCATTTAACTTACTCTATATTTAAGTTGAGATTATCGTCACAATTAGGTATTAAATATTTTGACTTCTCCTTTGCGCCTTTACACTCAGCTCTTTCTCCTCCCAGCTGGGATCCTGAGGGATTTCCAGCTTCTCGGAGAATGGAGGACATCTCCTGTCCCCTCTCTCCTCCCACTTCCATCATCTCATACCTATAGCTTCCTATTAACCCTTCCAAACCTGCCCCCAGTCCGCCCAAATCCAGGCTCTGGAGGAGACGGTCCGAAATGAATAAGGGGGGCTGAGGAGGGTCAGCAGAAAGGCATGATGGGACTTATCATGGAGCACATATGGGAATTGTGAAGGATTTGAGAGAGAGCGTAGCGGACAGAGGAATGGATCAGCCTGTGACATCATTAACCATGGGGAGCTTCCATCCGCTTGGATTTCTGGGATTTCTGTAAGCCAGACTGTGAAGGGTTGGGAGAGGCCGAGTGGTCGGGGAGAAGTGGCGAGAAACCAGAGCGTGTGATTGGCTGAAAAGCTGATAGAATATGAAGCAAAAAGGATTTCTCTCCTCTTTGTTCCAGCTCTTTGCGCTATACAACAAAAATGAATATAGATATCTCAATCACAGGTACACACACACACACACACACACACACACATGCAGAGTCCCGCCCACGTGGCTATTCACCTCAGGCGGAGTTTGGAAGTGTCAGTGGATAAGTTTGTCTCCGTCAGCAGGTCTGGATGCTTGATGGTCGGACTTTGTCGAGGTGTTGTTTTTTTCTCCCTTCGTTAGACTCGGCGTTAATTACTAATCTCACGGTCCAACGCAGGACACTTGTGCTAACGTTAACTCTCTGGCACTAATGAGGGGGAAAGCAGACAAACAGAGGGGATTTACAGCACATCACACGCACGCTATTCCACCATCACACAAACGGACAAACACCCGGGTAAAGAGTCGGAGGAGCGTTCTCATTAGTGCAGATGTGAAAGTAGTCTGATCCAGATTCCTGCTTTTTCAAAATAAATCAGGCGACTAATAAAACCCACAATCAGGGACTCGTACGTCATACAGTGCAAACACAACACCAGCAGCAGGATACTAAAATGCAAAATCAGCAGAAAAAAGTCTTCTCTATGCCAGATGCAGAATCGGCATGAGATCTCCACTCCCCCTCCAACACACACACACACACACACACACACATTTGTATTTCCGTACTTTTGAGGACTCTCAATGAAATACTCATTCTCCAGACTCCTAAGTTAAACCAGCATTAACCCCAAATGATCGTTTCCACAACAACTTTTGCATAAAACGGTAAACTTAAGTGGCAATTTGGCCTTTTGTTCAAGTGGCGATGGAATTTCAGAGGTCTACAAATCCATTCATTCTGTTTCTGGAACCACTTACCCTCTTCCAACTACGAGAGACATAAGTACGACCCGGGAAAATCACAGGACCAACATATATGCCTTTACAATTACAAATTCAAATTACATTTCAAAATTCCATATAAGACTTTTAACTTTGTTCCCACTTTCAGAAAATCTTATCACATAAAATGTCCACATTGTCATTAAAATGTTTTTCCAGGAACATCGCATTTTTAAAAAGTCTTCACTTCCTGAAAATGACCTGCACTCTAATTTGGTAAATGGCTATAAGTCTCAATGATTTCCAATTTTTTTTTTTTTTTCAGAACTCAAAATGTTATTGTTTTGTAAAATTGTCTTCACTTTCCACAAAATCAAGTTATTTACTGTGTCATCAAGTTACAAAAACATTGTTTTTGTTTTCAATATATCCAAAAAGTGTCCAAACTGTCCTCCCTCTCAAAAACTTCCTTTCACATTCAGTCATGTCTCCAACATTTCAAAACTGAAAATAATATAAAATAAACATATATATAAGTTATATATATTTATATACTTATTTATTTATATATATATTTATATATTCTTAAGTTACAAAAAATGTTGTTTAATGTTTTTTCAAATCTATCTTCATTTCCTCTCTATCATCTCTAAGAACATTCCACTGACTCCAAAAGAATAACCTGCATTTTCTCACAGAGCAAAATGCTTCGGTTTTGCAAAATGTCTCGTTTACTAAAGTGTCCTGACTTTTTAAGACCGTCCTCGGTCACCCGGTCACTCAGAGGTCCTCTCAGGGTGTAAAACGCATAGCGGTCCTCATAAAGGTGGAAAAACAACACTAACACACCTCCCCCATCCTGCCTCACTGCGTTGCCCCTGAGGGACCCCACAATTAATGACCCTGCTGATGACCTGCTGGTGCGGCCGGCGGTGTCCTCAGAGAGCGCGCATCATGACAGGAAGTGTGTGTGTGTGTGTGTGTTTGTCTTTGTGTGTGATCAGGACGTTGCGAATAGAGGATGCCGGCACCTTTGGGCTCAGGTGATGTCACACAACTCATGTGTGTCCTCATGTTTATGTGCCGTCCGGTTTCCCAGCGCCAGGTGACCAGTATGTTTGGACGGGCCCGGTGTGTGTTTCCGCTGAGGTGTGTGCACGTACGTGTGTTTCGGAGGCAGACGCAGCACTTTAAAGCTGGTGCTTCAGCACAAAGGGAGCTGTGCTAGTTAACCATCAGCGCTTTAGCTGCAGCGTCCACCTATGAAGGAGGGGGTGGGGTGAGGCCCCCCCAAGCCTGGAGCTCGCCGTTGCCTTTCAGTATGGCGAAGGAGAAGCCGTCAATAAGACAAGAGTCGGCGCCGAGGTTCAAACAAACTGCTGTTAGAGACACAAACTAACAAGCCTGAGGCCAAGGCCTCTTCTTCTTCTCTCCTCTTCTTCTTTGGTCTTCAACACCGTCATCTCAAAGCTTCCTTTTATCATCCACGTCACCCGTTCCACTCTCTTCAGCACTTTGTGCGTTTGATTACACCTGTTTATGTGCTGCTGACGTTGTTTGCTCATCCTCTGTGAGTGTGTGTTTGATTCCTTGGTGTGTGTGTGTGTGTGTGTGTGTGTTTGTGTGTGCTCCGTTAAACCAACCTGCTGACACCAGGTCTGTCCACGTTAGATAGAACTGAGCTCCGAGGGCATTGCTGAACTTGAAAACTCTCCTCCATGTTTTCAAAGTTTACACGGACATAAGTGCTCACATTTACCCGCTCGCTCAGCGCCTTGGTGTGTGTTTTAGCCGGAGGCGGGACCGAGGCCAGGCGTCAGAGAGGGATCTGGATTTCTGCAAACACAACACAAGAAACGAGATGCTGCGTCCAAACTTCTGGTTTCAGCTCACCACTAGTAAAGAAGAGGTAATTGTGTTAACAAGAACTTTGATGTTAAAAGATGGAATACACACTGGACAAGATGTCAGTTAATCTTAAAGATGACACACTCACATCTACCATTTGACCTATAATGCATATTTTTTGACAGTGGGAGAAAGCCAGAGTTTTCATGTGGAGAGGCATTGGCCTCACTGTCAGAACCAGCATTAACTTTTCAGCAGTTTGTGCTACAGAAGCTCTACTGTGGGATCAGACAACACACACTAACATGCACTCCCTGTGAGCACCAATCAGCAATTGACCGCCCATAACCCTCTCCTGTAACCACTTTAGTTAACACTTACCACTGGAGACCAGGTGTGACCCAGAAGACCCGTTGTTCTTAAGAAAACTTCTTATTGTTCTTATTCTTTTGTTTATTCGCAAAGATAGCCTGATATAACCTCCTCAAATTGGTCCGACAGTCCAAACCATCCGAAGAGGGGGTATTAGACTGCAAACGAACCGAACCAAGGTTTAGTTTCATCTGGACAAAGATCACCTCTTTTTGTTACAACAAAGTCCGGCTGTTTGGTCCTGGGGAGGGGCTTCACATCTGTGGTTTTAGTCAAGTTCAAATGTCTGAACAACAACAAGTCAGGTGTTTTCTATCACACGGTGCAGATCGATGTGCAGTCAATGTTCTGTAGGACAAGGTTATTCTCCAGCTCATGGGTCTCATTGTCCACTGGATCGATGGTTCTTTTTTATCCAAGTTTATTCTCTTACAACTGGTTCTCAATCTCCTGTCTGTATGTGCAGGTTCCAAAAGGAGAAAATGCAATTGTTTATTGTTATAGTAGTTTTTCTGTCTTAAGACAAACCTTAAAAAGCTCTAGGATTTCTCCTTTCTGGTAATTTGCCCCATGAAGTTTGAATCTTGCTGCCATTCATATTCAAAAATGTATTTTCCCGATCAAAAGCCCCACAAATGTGGGTAAATGTGTGAGTGTGGTCAAAAACAAATTAAATGAATCATATTGGACAGAGAAAAATGACAGGCGCTGGCCTGTTGGTGGGTTATTGAACATGAGAAGTGGTCCCACCCCCCTGCAGTGGGTCTTTGGTGTCCCGTGACCTTATATGCTGCCCATGATTAGTTTTTATGAGGCTTAATGAATGCTTATGCATTCTCTGACCAGCTCTGATTAATATTGATGACATCCAGGGAGTGCTGACATGCACCTTTCCAGAAAGGTTTGATTATGACCCGTGAATTTTAACACATGAGGAGGGATGGGCGGAGTCAAACATCACAACACTGTGTACCGCAGGAAGTCCGGTTAACATTAGCACAGAAAATTAAAGTGTTGCAGCTCTAGAAGGAGTGGAGGGGCAGCAGAAAGAGACTGTGCTGAATGATGAAAACCAGAAGGGTTAAGAATAGATGTATACACACGTAAATGGGAATTTCATCCAGACATTATTTAATGTCTGGATGTAATTCAGAAATTACTTCAATGACATTATGATGTGAAACAAGGACATAAAAAAGTCATCATATCACATAAAACCTCTGAAGGGAGCACCTCATTTTAACTAAGTGCTTTCCACTCCAACAAGAGAGTACTCCACTCTAAAAATAGTATATATGTTTTTAAAAAGCTCCACAAAGTGAGTTAACTACGGAATTGTTACAGTGAAATATGATGTGTGCATAATAGACTCAGCTTCAGCTTCAACTTTATTGTCATTGCACAGAGTAAAAGTACTGGGACAAATAAATGAAGTTTGTATCTCAACCAAAAGCAGAAGCAGTAAAGTACAGCGTTTAGAAGTAGTAAAGTACAGAGTATATACAGTAGTAGTGCAAGAGTAGTACAAATATACAGAAGTGCAAAAAAGTTGACAGTTTTGTGAAGAAAAAAAAAAGATCTCCATCTAATCAATAAAACTATTGATGAATGAACTATTAGAGTAAAACACAATGTATAACAGATAAAAAATATGAGATGTACATGATAGATCTCCTGAAGCTGATTTCGATATGCACCAAATGTGCATATCGAAATTGGACCAATGGTTGAGAAATTATGGCCCGAAAACTTTTGAAAATAAAGTTTCCCTTAGTGTTTGAAATGACCTTTCCCAAAATCAAACCAGTTCTTCCTCATCCTAAGGTCTATAAGAGTATAAAATATGAAAATGATCCATGAAACAGTTTTCGAGTTATTGCGATAACAAGAAGACTCTGTGGTGGACCCGGCAGCGATTTTGATTGAATTCCATTATCTTTGACTTTTTAGGGGTAAACAAAGAAGAGAATGAACCAAATTTGTTGTCCAGGAGCTCCTTAGTCTCCAAACAGAGGAGGAGATCCACCGCCATGTAACAATGAAGGAATACGATTGTGTTTGTTTTTCCCACGTTGATCAAAGTGTTTCAAAAGAACTTTTCTTCACTTGTTCTGGTACTCCTCTGCTGTAAACCTCTTTTGTTTTCAGAAGTCCTGCTCGATGTTTAAAACAACCGACCAGCTGTTTTGTTCAATGTGAGGAAAAAAAGGAATCTCGGAGAAGGATTGCTGCTCAACCGACATGTAAGACGTCAAATTAGATGCTGACGCTGCTGTGTTATACCTCATTACTCTTAGAGGGTGGGCCTTTGTTGCAGGATCTCTGCGTAGAAAGTGACTCACTCTGGACTGAATGTTTATGTCAGACTGAACGACATCATGTGATTTTGAGGATGTCGTTCTCTTTGACTGTTAACCCGCTCTGTTCTCGCCGGACAGAACCTCAGTGGTCACTGAGGTTCTGTCCATCGTTAATCGTTAAACAGTCAAGCCACTAAAATGATCTGCATGAAGATTTAAAGTCCAGATAATTAACATAAATCGAACCTGCTTTCGTTTTTTTGGGGGGATTTTCACATTAAATTGAACATGATCCATTTCAAGCTAGAGACTTTACATTAATCTAAATCTATCAGGAGGCAGAAGATGCATTAGCCATCTCATCCAGGTGAGTGTTCGGCTGTCATTCATTCATTCACAGTACCTGGATTTAGCCCCGCCTTCAATAATTCAAGAAAATGGAGGCTAGAAATGCCCCCGATAGAGCCACCTGTCCATCACAGCTCTGTCACAAGGCAGGATGACGGTTCACCCATAGACCATATCTATTAATCAGTAGCCCTCCTGTTTGAACGGCAGGAATTAAAATTAAAAAAAAACTTTATTACCTGTGTAAACATAGAACAAACACTCGCCAAGTTCCAGGGTGTCTGGCGTGTCGGCGTCCGGCTGTTTGTGAATCAAAGTGTCTCATGAAGAAACCAAACCAAAAGGTGAGTCTAGAGAGAAAGAGGAACGTAAAGGTGGAATGACAGGTTTAGAAGAGGGAGGTGTGAATAATTCAGTGAGTGGTCATCTCTCCGTTGATCACTCTCCACATATTTCTTGCTGCCGACACTGCTTTTAACGCCCAACCTCATCCTCCAGTCTGCATTTACTGAACCAGTCCAGGTCACACTTGAATTATCTTATTATTATTCATACGTCTAAATGTTTTTTTCAATTTGTAGTTGTGTGGAGGATCCAACTTCATTTATTAGCATAAACATAATAATGCCTTTCAAAAGAAGAAGGGATTCATTATAGGACAGAACAGGAGTCCAGAGAAACACTTCAATCTGAGTTTGTCAGTTTATAGTTGGAAATGAAATAAGTTATTGGTGTTAAAACCAAACAATAGCTGGACATCAAAGCCATTGATTTTGGCATTTCTGTCAAAACATCATCCATACATCGATCCATTTTCTGTGGCCAAATTGGGTTTTAAGGGGAGTTGCCTAACATCCCAGTTTACATTGGGTAGTAGATGGGGTATATCTATATCTATATATATATAGATATATATATATATGAACTCGATCGTACGTTTAGTTTACATGAACTGTTACTCGATCGTAATAGTTCATGTAAACTTGATTGACTGTTGCAAAAGATAAGTTTTTGAATATCTTATTTTAGAAAAATACGTATAGCAGCCAGCCAAGATCCTTTTCTATATATCATGGTTTGCTGTGATTTCCATGCATGTATTACTTTTAAAATATGTTTATACCTGCAGATAAAGAGATAAATGTCACTGACAGCATGTTAAGATGCATTTAAATTCACAACAAACTCATTTCCATTTGTTTTATCCCTCCTTTCTGGTTGTTCACATTCCCCCTCCTTCCTCTTCCTCATCATTCTCCTTATCCCGTCTTTTTCCTTTGCGTTTAATGTTTGCTGACTTTTCATTTCATCATCAGCATTGATACTCACTCACACACACACACACACACACACACACACACACACCAACAAACATACACACACACAGAAAAGGTGGTTCATCTCTAGGGACTCGCACGGCACAATAAGCCTCATGGGAAATGCAGTCCTAATTGGAGACTGGAGGACGGAAACCCAGGTGACATGCCGATGACACAACAGCGATGTAAATCTTCATCCGTGTGTTTGAGACAAATGAAGTCTGATTATTAAAAAATGACTAAATGAGGAAATGTTGCGCTGTTGTGAAAAAATATTTGCCCCGTTTAGACACTAAATCTAAACTGTATTAAGAACTTGTTCCAGTTGGACCATATCATTACTCCAATAGTCCATCTTGGACTAGCTGGACTATTGGTGGACTTCTGGTAGAAACCAAACACAGCATTCCACTAGAACAACATCAGAACTACGGTCAAACATAGAAGCGTCAGTGGAGATGATGTGGAGATGCTCTGCTGCTTCAAGACCAAGAAAACTCGCTACCATTGAGGGAAACGTGAATTCTGCTTTGTAGCAGAATATTCTTAAGGGGAATGTCGTGTCAACAGACTGTGAAGTCATGCAGTGAGATAATGACGCCAAGTCCAAGAGTTGGTCCACCTCTGAATGGCTCAAAAGGAATGAAATTATAGTTCTGGTCAAAGTCTGAACCGCCTGAGATGCTCTGGTGGGACCCGTAAAGATCAGTTCATGCTCACAAACCCTCCGATGAGCCTGCAGTAAAGCAGTTTTGCAAAGAAGAGTGGGCCAACATTCCACTAGAGGATGTCAATTATCAGAAGTAATTGATTGCAGTTGCTGCTGCTGAAAGTGGAACATCGAGATATGATTTTCAGAGGGGTGAATACTTTTTCACATTGAGATTGTTGCTTCTTCATGAAATTATAATTTAAACTTGACCTATGTGTTTAATCTGGTAGTGTCATGTTTCATGTAGGAATTAATCAAAGCACTGGGAATAGAAGCTCTTAGCATTGGCGTGCGTTTACGTCTGACTCCGCCCCGCTGAGGTGAGAACTCTCTCCTTAGTAACTCAGCACCTTTCCTCTCTCTTTCTCCTGAAGCAGACCCCCCACTGAGTGCACTGACACCCCTGTCGCATCCCATCAACCCCATCCGAACACCCAAACGCTGCATTCCTCATGCATATTTCATCAGAACTGGTCTGATGACATGCAGCACCAGACCAGTCCAGGGACATCCCATCTGATTATCAGCCCGCCACATAGCAGGAGGGACACGCCCCCATGCACACAAGATGTACCGTATACGTAAGAATATAGATTTACTATTGTATGAACATATGACCCGTACTTCTGTGATACAAATAGATAATAGTAGTAATCCCATTTAAAGGTCCAGTGTGTAAAATTCCGGCTTTTTTTATGGGTATCTCTTTGACTATGTGGACTGTAATATATACTATATACTATATAATATTTTATAACTATGTTTTTGTGTTCACTTTCAGCTGAAAGTAATTTATTTTCACGTTTGTTTAGAAAAATTACCAACAATTCTGGTGAGGGATGGGAATGTGTTTTGACAAATGGAGGATAACACTTCTTATTTAGCTCAAGAAAAAGCCAAGGAGCGCCAAGCCTCGCCATCAGAGCAAATATGAAGTCTCATGAAACATTTAGATGTAGATTCTTCTGGTAGCCCCGAGGATTCGATTCAGCCTGGCCAGCCGCCTTCCCAGCAGCCGTACAGGGAAGGAGGCTGGGGGTTTTGGCCTTGAGCTTCAGAACACTCCACCGCTGCCGGACCGAACTGCTTCCCGGAATCGAGGACTGAGAGGGGCCCATCTCTGTTTCCGGGGGAAACGATCACTCCAGAACCAGTAGCTGTCCGTTGCCGATCGAGATGAATTCAGCGGTTGAACTGGAGGGACCTCACCAGAACTTGCACTCGTTCCCTGGTCATATCTCCTCTGCCGTTGGGCTTCGGGTCAGCTTAGGAAACATTCAGGTAGTAACCAAAAATGTGTCCAACCAGTTTTAGAACCCTTCATGTCATTTAATTCCATTAGCAACTGGGGAACGTTCAGATGACAACATTTTTTTATTATATACAATGGTAACCATTAATTGTACTAAATAGTAACCTTTAGTTGGACCTTCATTCATATGAGGCCATTTTGGGAGCAAGAAAACACAGTTTTAAAGGAGGTTCCAGATTCTTATCTTAAAAACCCAATTCCTGTGAAAACGGCGACAAGTCAGCATTTGGCTTTTACCTTTTCCGCCTCACAAAAACATTTGTGGATCCTCTTGTTGGTATGCAGGTGCGTATAGTCATAGAGTTAAACTCACCTGAAGTAATGTTCTGCATCTCAACTCTACGCTATCTTGTCTGTTGCTTCAGAAGTTTCTAAATGTTTTAGGGCCCGCATGGCCACATTTTTTTGCATGGTGACTGAATCTTGTTAATGTTCATGTAGGAAGTTCTACCTAAAGTACAGTGAATATCATATTATTTTGTGAGTGCTGTTTGAATATTTGTATTTCTGAGAAGATGCACGTCACTTTCTCAAGTTAAAGATTGACGTTGGGCTGCAACTGCCAGGAGAAATGCATGTTCCTGTTTCCAACCATCACCAACGCCGGTACCCTGCTAGCTTACAGCACCAGTGACAGTATTCGGTAACATGAGCTCCAACCAATCCGGTTTGGAAATCAGTTTCATGTTCGCATATTGATTTGGCACTGGTTTTATGCGGAATGCCCTTCCTGATCCAACCCTCCCCATTTTATCTGGTCTCGGGACTAGCGCTGGTTTGTGACTCCATCATGTCTGGGTTTTCTCTCTGCCTGTTGTAGCAGGATAAATTGGTAGAGACAAGATAGTTTGTACAACTGCGTAACTGCTCACAAAAATGTCCTGTGGACCAGGTTGGGTAGCCATTTTGGGTGAGAGCAGTGCTACAGGGGTTAACTGCACTCCTATAGCTTTTCCTGCAGGAACCATGACGCCCAAAAAAATACTCCAACTCCTCCTTCAACCTCTCTGGAAGGAAAGAAGGGCCGAGCCACCGGGATGGTGGCTCGGCCCTTCTTTCCTTCCTTCCATTGCCTCTCTGGATTCCCCACAGCTGTCACTCATGCCTAACTCTCCTTACACAGCCATGGAGGTCCGTTGGATGTGGAAGATGAATGTGTCTCATCAGAAGCAGGGTGAGCTCCACTCCGGGAGGGATTCCCACCCGCTCCCCTCCTGACAGGTTTGATGAATCTCCCCTACCCGTCGACTCCGGACGCAAATCCAGAGGTTTTAGCCAAACGCACCGCTGCTCCATCTGTCAGAGGAGCTGGAGACACAGTCTAATGAGAGACGTGACATTTGAACCTCAACTTCAGCCCAGCTCAACCCGACAGGCTGCAGACGGGACTCGACCTTCAGCTCTGAGGACAAAGTCAAGAGATTCCAGAACATTCCAATATTTCACTACTAAACTCCACTAAATGTGTGCCAGCATTAAAATGCACTCATGGATCCAAAGTTAACGTATTAGTACGGATTAAGTAAAATTTCTAACCAGTCAAAGATTCTAAGAAAGGAAGAAGGGAAGAAGGGAAGGTAACAGAGTGAGGAAGGAAACTTCGGAGGATAGACGGTCACAATATGAGTTGTTATTTCCACATTTCAGGCATCTGTTTGAAAGGAACTTAGATTATTAAAAGACAAAGTGAAAGTGAAGCTACACCTCCTCTAAACCCTCTCTGTGTTTCCTTATTTACAGGAGAGGAATCGCGTACCGGGCTCCATCTAACTTCTGCCTCTCGTCAACAATCTTCTCAACCTGAGCTCCGCCTCTCGATCGTAGACCCAGCTTAATTCGTCCTCGCACTTTGTATGTTTGCTAATTCTTGTCTCCTTCTGACTGTCTTCACTCCCACTTCGCTCTCCTCTGACTACCATAAGACATCAGCTAAACAAGGCCTGTGCTGTCGTACCAGATGGTACGGGTATATCCCCGAAAGGTCCCCAGTCCCTTGCAAAACCCCCTGACTGAATTCCTCAAATTACTATTAATACATTAATTATTAATGTGAAGTTATTTCCACAGTATTTATCTTAAAAAAAAAAGTCTCCCTAGTGTTTAACATATGAACTATTAGAGTAATATATGATAAATTTAAGATAAATCTCCTCAAGTCGATTTATATGCACCAAATATGGATTAAATCGGATCAACGGTTTGGAGGTAATGTAATATGGATTATACAAGATACACAACATTGATTCGATTCATATGCAGCAAATTTGGATTAAATGTGGCTAATAGTTAAGAAGTTATGTCCGAAAACTGTGTTTTTCATCCAAAGCTCCCCTAGTGAGTAAAATATGAACTACATGAGTGAAGGCTGAGCGATTTATCAGTAAAGCCGGAGAGCTGAGGTCATAACATGACTGTTTGAGTAATGTAATGGTGCAAAACTACAAGATCAAATAATAAATAATAAATAAACCTGAGGAAAATTAGAAATGACTCGGTTGTTGTCGAGTCGAGAACGAGAATCACAGATTTTTCATCCAAGGTCACAAAGTGGATGAAGGTCGGAGTTTGAATGTCGGCTGAGAGAGAAGCTGATTTGGATGTGAGATTTTGCAGAAGCTTGATGATGAGCTGAATGTGTTGTGGGTTAATAAAAAGCGGAGCGTTCTCAGAGATACTGCTTTAAAGGAATTACTCTTTTTTTTTGAGTGAATTACTTCTGCTTGAGGTTTTTTTTTCCAGGAACTGAAAGTCTCCGAGAGAAACATATGATTCCATCCAGATAGAGGGCTGTGAAAAAGTATTGAACCCCCTCCTGGTTCTTTTTATTATTGCGTGTATTTCATTCTAACGTGTCGAATCTTCATATTGAATTTAACAAAAAAAAACATGAACAAACCATCAGTGTTAAATAGTGATAATATCTAGATGTTCCACCTTCAGCAGCAACAACCACAATCAAACTCTTCATCACTTTCATCACTTTTGAAAGATTTTGGGCCACTCAACTTTTACGTAACCGCTTTAGTGCAGCCACACTGGAGGGTTTGTGATCAGGAACTGATCTTTTTAGGTCCTACCACAGCATCTCAACGGTGTTCAGGTCCAGACTTTGTCTAGGAGACATCCAGAGCCGGACTTACTCTTCTAGAGCAGAATCCATGATTCCCTCTTCCTGGATCTGAAGCAGCAACATTCCACTGCGACCTCCATGTTTGACCGTAGGTGTGATGTTCTTCTAGTGGGTTGCTGTGTTTGGTTTCCACCCGATGGAACAGAATCCATGTCGTCAACCAGTCCAACTTTCCACTCATCATCCCAGAGAAGATTCTACCAGAAGCTTTGACTGTTATCTAGGTGTGCTGTGGGTAAATTCAGATAAGTCTTGATGTTCTTCTGGATCAGCAATGGCTTTGTTCTCACTGCTTTCCCATGATGCCATTCTAGCCCAGTGTCTTTGGAATAGTGCAGCCATGACCTCTGACCTTTGTTGAGGTGAGGGAAGTCTGCAGCTCCTTGGATGTCTACTTTGGACCTCCTGTAACTTTCTGAATGAGCGTTCTCAGTGCTCTTGGAGGAATTCTGGGAGGTGGTCCACTTCTGTGGAGGATCACTATAGTTCCAGGTCTTCTCCATGTGTAGATAATGTGTCTCACTGTGGATCTGTGGAGTCCCAAGACCGCAGAAACAAATCTGGATCCCCTTCACAGACTGATGGATTTCAATCGCATTCTGGAATTTCCGTTAATTTTGGCTACTGATCAGACCCAGGGGCCAACTTCCTGTCTCTGAAGAAGGTCTATTTGAGGGACGATGTGACTGAAGACAGATGAAAGAAAGAGTTGGGGTCTCTTTAATGCAGAGACTTCAGCTCAGATTGTTTGATGATAACCGCCATCCTTAAATCTTTATAAAGGTCCTGCATATTTCATGGGTGTAAACAGGTGGAGGTGAGTGGACTGTGGAGGGATGACTTATTCATGGCGGCCGATCTGACAGAGACGTGCTGGCTGACGGAGGCGGGGCAACATGTGTCCAACCGCTCATCAGGCTGGTTGCATGCAACGTCAACATGCCTGATTGCCGATGGACACCACAGAGAGTTACACCGGCGGAGGCGGAGGAGGAGGAGGAGGAGGAGGAGGGACAAGACTGCAGGCTTACATCATCACCATATAGGCAGGTTTATCCCCAGAATACTGATTCTGTTCTATTCACCCCCTGTATTTTTATTTTTATTTTTTTTTGTCTCTGCTGACAAAACACTCACTTATCTGTTATTATAACATAAATCCCATGAACCTTCATCACTACTCATCCATCAAAGAGGATGAAGATTTTCAAGTGAATAATTAAGTTAATTTTCAACCATTACATAAATATTATAAAACACTATTTATTACATAACATGTGTACTTTGTTACTTTTTAGCATTTTCCTTTTCACAGATTTTAGGTTAGCGGACCCCGCTAGCGGACCCCGCCAACTTCCCGCGTCCGCCGCTTTTCAAACATCATACCCTCATAGATCTCAGTGCGAGGAAGAACTGCATTGATTTGGGGGAAAAGTAGGTTTTGTGTTCCCAAGACTAGGGGGAACTCAAGGTCCAAAAGTTTTCGGGCCATAATTTCTCAGCAGCGGTTGGTCTGATTGCGTCCATAATTGGTGAACATGAAATAGTAGTAGTTCATATTTTACTCACTTTCTGGAGCTTTTTCTTTTTTTTCTTTAGAGCCTTGGACCATCAGGAGGTCCGGGTCTGAAGACCAGTCTGTGGGGGTTCAGAAGGTCACAGATGGACTCAGGTGACGGACCATGAAGGTTGTCCTTCCGCGTCTGTTTTCCTCCGTTCATTCAACAGTTTAACTCCATCCAGTGCAGAAATCGATGACGATGTAAGTTTGTTGTTGCTTTTTATGGGGTCACATGGCTAAATTGTTGAGTTATTCCTCTGTATTTAGTTTTTTTTTATCTGTGTTTGTTGCATCGTTGCGATGTGAGTGTGGTTTTATGAGCCTTTTTGTTTTTAGCCAAAGTTAAGCTAACTGTTCGTTCCCTGACCGGAGCCCTCTAGTGGTCAATATCCACATCACCAGTTTTAAAGGGTCAAATCCCCAACAATTTATACACATATATATATATATACGATATATATACATAGAGAGGACCCATAGTACTAAGTTTGTTCAACATTCTCCAGGAACTCTATGCTTTTCGTCCAGTTGACGAAACTAGTTTTTAGTCAAATCTGCACTTAGGCGTAAAGTAATACTTATGTAGGAGTTTGTGATGAATAATAATATTTGGTAGTAAATCCCAGATTTTCATTACTGGAAGTGGTTTCATGTTATGAGATGAAAACTCGCTTTAGATATAAAGGGGTATAAAGGGCATCCAAAGGATAATCCATATGTTTTAAGATCCGTGCAAAGCTGGAGATAGAAGAACCAGGAAGAGCCTGGAAGAGAACTGAACTCCTTCAGATCCTGATGATTCAAAATATCACCTAAAACATGTTCATGTGTGTAAGAACACATGTTTTCTACAGTTCTAAGGTTTTTGAACATTTTTTGTCTCAAAAGAAGAATTATCTTGTCCAGCATGTTCCACATTAAATAAATAATCTTATTTTGATATTCCTAAGTCAGATATTACTGCTAATATTCAACTAGTTTGAACCAGGAAGATATCATAAATATTATAACACAAATATCCCAGCAGAGGAACAAGATTATTTTCATTTTTTTAGGAATAAGGAAATTCAAAATTTAATACAATTTTATCACATTATGAGGTTTCTCCTGATTCTTATATACATTAATATGTATTCATATATTCATATATATATATATATATATACTGTTTATTATTTTATATATATTAAATTCAGCATAATAGAGAGAGTTAAATACTAATTTTAAGTAAATCAATCAAAAGACAGTTTGATTATGATTTTCGTCAATCTGAGATTTTAGATGGAAGTGTCGTTAATTTTTTTATCAATTCAGAGATTGTTGGTTCGATTCCTGCCTCCCGAAGTCCATATGTCCAGATCTCAATGAGGAACCCTTCTTAAAACCTCGGCTGTCCCACACGGCGGCAGTTTCACCCTTTTGTTGTGAATATGAAATCACATTTGAGCTTCTTCTATAGATTTGAAGTGACGCAAAGTCACAGAAGAGGATGAACTAAATATCTCTGTCAGTCTGCCGTTAAATCGCAGAATGAGCAAAACGTTTGGGTCACATATTTCAAGAAAAACAGAATCGGAAGTAAGTTGTACATCGAGTGAAAGAATTAAATAGAACAATAAGGCAACAACAACCACATCATCACAACGGCAGCAACGAAGGTAAAAAACAGAGAAACGACCGAGAGAGAGAGAGAGAGAGAGAGAGAGAGAAGCGAACGGCTGGCCCCAAACTGCCAACATCCCTCGCCACAAAAAAACAAAAACCCTCAAAGTGAAAAGGCAACATGTCAAGCAAGAAGCTCCTCTACTTCTCTAAACAGCCTTTACTCTCTACCTCCTCGTCTTCGCTGTCATCGAGCGAGCGCCGGCTGCCATGACAGTTTCAGCGCTCCGTCGCCGCCGCCGGCAGCGCTGACTCTGCACACTCCTTCACCGCAAACACTTCTTCATTCTGTTTATTTGTCCTCGCCTCTCTGGTTCCCCTGCTCGCTATTAAACATGCTAAATGAGGACATGCTTTTACAAGGCGGGGGGCTTTGAGCGTACCCCAGTTTAAGGTACATCGTAGAAGAAAGAGGACGTTGTTCTGCCGCTTCCCGTTACTCCGACTTCTGTCAGCTGATTGAGTACTTTTAGGAGTTACAAGAGGCAAACTTCTCCCAACAGAGCCTGGCTAGACGACGTTAGCATCCAACACACAGTCGGTCGTATCCTGTCTTATCTCTGAACCGCCTGACCTACGTCAGGTGACCCCCAGAGCTAGAACATTATTGTCCACAGGAGAACACAACGATTACAATAATTACAACGTAAAACTACCCCGAAAACACGGGTATATCCCCAAAAAGCGTGACTCATTAATCATCTCAATCAGTCCATAGTGACTCAACCTTCCTATTTCTGTGAAGTCAGCAGTCTGTGCTAGGATCAGATCCCATAGTGGGTCAATAGTGAAGATAAACACAGTTAACTAGATCTTTCTGAACTCAGGAATAAAACAAAACTTAAACCTTCGTACCACATAGCAACGGTTCATCCACGAAAAAGTCCCCAATCCCCTTCGTTGTGCAAGCAACCCCCCCTGATTGAAGCCCTAAAATTAAATGTGAAGTTACTTCCACCTGACCTTTGGCAAAAAAGTTTTGAAATTAAGTAAAATGTGAACTAGTAGATTAAAATATGGATAAAAATTTGATATAAACAAGATAAATCTCCTCGAATATACAAAAAATTCGGACTAAGTCGGATCAAAGGTTGAGAAATTATGACCCAAATACTTTTGGAGGTAAAGGTCCCCCCCTAGTGTCAGAGATATACAACCATCCTTTCCCAAAATCAATCCAGTTCTTCCTCGCACTAGTGTATTTTGGTATAAAGTTTGAAAATGAGCCATGAATACATTTTTGAGGTATGTCCGAAAAACTGTGTTTTTCTTAAAAAAGCTTCCCCTACTGAGTAAGGGGCCAAGGATGGAGCTTTGGGGGACACCACAAGTCAAAGGGGTCACTGAGGAGAAGGCAGTAGGATATCAAAGGGTTTTAAGGTGACTGCTTGAATCAGGTATTTCTCAAATCAGACCCATTTGCACCTCAGTGTTCGGTACCAGCGACCAAAAGGTGAGACGATTTTAGACACTATAGACAATAAAGACATTTTCGGCATCTCATTTTACTCTGGGTTTTTTTTTAAGGGGGCTATAATTCTGATGGTTATTGCACATGTTACTTGACCTTGGAGTCTAGGAATCCAGCCATGCTGGTCCGGGTCTCCGTGCAAGCGCTGTGTGCCGTCATCGAGTGTCTTACTTCCTGTTCCAGCGCCGGTGACATGAGGTGTGGCAGGAAGCCCATCAGCAAACCTCGTCCCGAGAGGATAAGTTGCAGAGTCGGAGTTCCTTTAGTCGCCACTTCTGGCTGAATGTCCTGCAGCCTGACAAAGGTGACAGAACCCAGTTAAGAAACATCAGACGGAGTCAGACGCAGTGACCCCGCCGTTTAGACGTGGATCACTACGGACAGAGTGAGTCTGCCTCTGGGTCCAGTTGTCAGGCTCAGTGACGCCTCCGTCACTTTGGCTCAGCAGCTGCATCGTCCTCGCCTTCATGACTGCCTACGGGGCATTTTGCGGGTGCAGAGGGTGACGAGGCGCCTGACAGCGGGCGGCGTGGCGCTGTCGCCTGCGAGGGTCCGTTTGGCACCAGAGATCCACCATCGGGACTGAAGAGGAGTCACTGTGAGAGGAAGAACCCTTCCTACACCACATGTGAGGAGAGAGTATCCGAGTGATTCAAAGTCGAGTGGAACAGGCCATTAGGGTCCACACCTATCAGCCATAACATTATCACCACCTGCCTAATATTGTGTAGGTCCCTTTGTTCTACCCAAAACAGCTCTTTGATGTACCGTGACACCTTTCTCTCAGAACCAACATCATCTTCTTCAGCAGTTTGAGTAACATTAGCACTTCTGTAGGATCAGACAACACAAGCTAGCCGCCACTCCATGCATGCATCCTTGAACCTTGGGTGTCCGCGATCTTGCGATCTTGTCGCGGGTTCAGTTGTTGTGCTTCCTTATAATTCTTTGGACCAGAACAACAAGATTTCTACAGCATCATGACTAAACTGCTGCAGTATTCTCTTAAAAAACTAAATAAAGTGGGAAGAAATAAGAGAAAACAAAGTTTAACGAAAACAAAACATGACTAAATGTAAAAACAGTTTTTTACAGTTTTAAATTTTCACTATCTGCTAGGGTAAAAGCTTTTGGGTTCATTTCTTCTAAGGATAATCAGGTCCAAAGGCCAAACAAACATGTGACGCTAGATCCAAGAGAAACACTGGTTCCTGCAGAACTTCTCTGTTGTGTGTGGTGAACTTTCAGGGTAGAAGGTTAACTCTGAGGAACTAAGAGACATCAAGTCCTTGTTCATCTCCTCAAATAATGCATTTTCACGTGACACAGCAATTCAGACATTAAGAAAGTTACAGCTGCAACAAAGAGTTAATAGTAACATAGAAATATTACTTTTATTAAAGTACAAGTAAAGATTAAAGAGGCCCAGTGTCCATGAGCAGATATGATGATTTGAACTAAGTAAACTTAACCTAAACCTGATGGGAAAGGGAGCTAACTTGTGGCGGCGTTACATAACCTCGATGTAAGTTTCTACTGCGTTAAAAAGGAGTTATACGTTTTTAGGGACTTGTGTCAGCTGCTCCTGAAGGAATGTGAGTGTAGTATGTGTCTATTTGTGTGCGTGCGTATGTGTGTGTGTGTGTGTGTGTGTGTATGTGGGCAGGAAGTGGGTTTGTGGTGTGGCTACAGGCCCGTCTGAGTGGAATAATGGATTGCCGATTGACCCTCCACTGCCACTGAGGAGAGTCCTCTCCACTGAATTACTGCACACACTCATCTGGACAACAGCAGGCAGCAACTGTGTCTGTGTGCACACAGCATTCGTTCGTGTGTGTGTGTTGGTTTTTGTGACTTAGGGGGACATTAGTAATTAACACACACCTGCACTAAGGGGACGTTTTGATTTAGCAGAACAGGAAGAGAATTAGTTACGCTTACTAAAGTAGAACATGTTGATTTGAACAACAACTTTTTCCTCCAAATGATAAGTAAGTAAGTAATAAGTCAAATTTTTAAAGTCAGTTTTCTTATCACATTTACAGAACGATTCAAGAACTTATTCATGTTTGCTTTCTTTGGTATATTAAGTGAAGTAAAATGTCCAAATATGAAATATTATAACAGAAAGTACATCGTTAGTACGTCTAAATGGCAAATCGAAATTTATTCTTCTAAATTTAGCTCTTCATCAAGCTTTTACTTGGATACTTCTGCTGACCTGAAGTGTCAATCAACACATTAGCTAAATAGTTAGTTTCACGATAAACATCAGGTTTTAAAATTTGGATTTAGATTTAAGGTTTAACATTGACATATAAAATTTACACTGAGATTTAACATTTAAATTTTAGAGACCCAGAACACACTGGAGGGATTACATGTCTTTTCTGGTCCGTGAGCACCTTCAGATCCCCAGGATGAGCTGGAGGTTGTTGCTGGAGAGAGAAACATCTGGAGTACCCCTCTGAGCCTGAGACCCTCCTGACCCGACCCTGGCAAAGCAGAAGAAAAATGGGTGGAGGGACTATTGCTGTTTATTGACTGTGAAGCAATGATGTTTTTAATGTGCTTATGAATAAAGCCGAGTTGAATTCCCATAAACCAACGTCTATTACAACAAAAGGCCCCACGACCTCTGACCTGTGTGAAGTGTGAGAAACAATGATGGGCTGATTTGGACAAAATGCTGAATCACACGAGATGGGGAAGTGAATAAAGAACGAAAGCGATGGTGAGGGACAGAGCAGGAAGTCCACACCTCGCTAAAAGGTTGACTCAGTGGATCTCCTCGTGACCACGTGAGAAACAAGAAGGAAAATCAACCTTTCGCACAAACAAAACAGAAGTCTTTGCCCAGTGCTGTAAATGACCTTGATAAGAAAACTCCATAAGGGGAATTTTTCTTTCAGGTGGCCCATTTCTGTGATTCACACCCCTCCTTCCTCCTTCTCCTCCTCCTCCTCCTAGTTTAGCGATCAGCACATCGTCCCGCCGCTCTCATTCATTTGTTTGTTTGCCGCTTAGCGTCTGTGTATTACTGTACCTTCAAAACACGGGACGAGGTTAGATTTGCTGTTTGGGCATATTTTCTCCTGTGATAGCATGTTTGAATTTGTCTACTCAGCATGCAGCGTGTCAGTGTGTGTGTTTGTGTGTGTGTGTGTGTGTGTGTGACAGTGGTGGAGGCAGGGCCATACGCTCAGGGGTCGCCACAGCAGTATGGCGCCACCAAATTGCTTTTCTGGGCGTGTCAGGCAGGGGATGCTGTGGCGACCCACCGGTCCTGCAGGGGGCTCCTGGCCCCGGGTCACTAACTCAATCATCACATCTGGGGTAATAATTATTAACACCCTGTGAGCGTTAACGGCGCTCGGGTGATTTATCAAAAATGTCGATTACATTTTGCGCAGGGTGACAACTTTTTGAAGCGGAACACGTCCCCCGGGGATCGGACCACCCTGCGTTGGTTGGCCCGAAGAATGGCCCCAACCAGGAAGTTATTTGTACATGAAGCATTCTTCAAAATAAAAGCATCTATCACCATTACTTAATGGGATTTTTGAAAGGCTGGATGAATATGATATATACCAACCAGCCATAACATTATGACCACAACCCTAGAACCCACACCCGGGCTCATTTGGGGGAATCTGGTTGGGAAACCAGACAAACTGCAGAGGGAGATTAACACGAAGCTTCCTTGGTTGTTTATTAAAGCCTATCGACGCTCAAGGAGAAATTCTGAAGCTCGAGTTCACAATGAAGCTCCTACATTATTTTGCTGCCCTGAAAGCACAACCCTAAAAGACACTTTAGAAAATCACCATAATTCCGTGCAACACTTTTTTTTTTATGTCCTACAAAATACATTGCAATGAATCCCACTTATGACACCCCAGCAGTATTTATCTTTATTCTATGCATACGCCGGAAACGTCTTCCTGTCCTCTGTGTGAGCGGGTTGGACTGTGTGTAGACGCATGTGTGAGGATTAAAGAATATATACGTAATCAGGAATCTTAATTTAAAAGTTTTTAGGATGGTTGACAGTGTGACGGTCTGCTTGAAACAGAAAACAGAATCATTTATTATTATTGTTATACATTGGAGAGTCTCGACCGTCTTTTCTGGATGTCCTCCTGAGACGTTGTCTGCATGCGGCCTTGAACTTCACATCCTCAACCCCGACTTCCTAAAACATAAAAAACCTCTCGACGGATCTTTAGGTTTGTCACTTTGATATTGAAAGTATGAAGGAATTATGCCTGTTTGCTTTAAAACAAGATAGAAACGCTGCATCTGTGTTTTCCGCCGTGACTCTTAACGGTTTGATCAGGGAGGAAACTAAATCTTCTACCTGCTCTCACATCCTGAGCTGATGCCGGCAGAAGGTGCTGAGACCTCACGCTCCAAGAAAGGAAAATGATACCTGAGCACCAGACGGCTCCACCGCTCTGCTTTAGGACTTTAAATGCGGCTGCAGGCATTTAAAGTTTAAGGTGATTGTCATATTTATTATATCTTTTGTTTTTCTGCACCTCAGCGATTCCCCGGAGATTCTCTCCTGCAAAACTGATGTTGTGCAAAAATGACATCGAAGTTGCACGGAAGTTTCCTTTTTAGGTGGATTCTTCCTGCCCTCACATCAGACGACACAGGTGATCATTTTTAGGATATTAATTTTGTCGCTTAAATGGTACGAATTTAACATCATACATGAATCTGACGTTTTTCTTTCTTATTAAATGAACGTGACTCTATGAGCTGCTTTCACTCGGCTGCTCTGGACTTTATGGTGTGTGTGTGTGTGTGTTTGAGTGTGTGTGTGTGTGTGTGTGAGTACTGTAGGTAAGCTGAGCCGAGGAGACGCTGACTATGTTGAATCTCAGCAGCAGCTCCAGACGCCAGAGATACACCGCTCTCCTCTCTCTCTCTCTCTCTCCATCCTCCCCACCGCTTCGCTTGTTTTTGTTTCTCAGATGGACTCTGGTCTGATTTATGGAAAGAAAAGCCCACATCTTCGTCATGGTGAACACACACACACACACACACACACATTCTACTACATGCCTAGTCTTTCATTCCACTGCAAACCATCTCAATCTGACTCTCGGTGAGGAGGTGACGGCCGTCACACTGCTTTCCTCTGAGTCAGCAAAAACAGGAGGAGGAGGAGGAGGTGGAGGAGGAGAGTGATGGAGCGGTAGAGAGGATGAAGCAAAGCAGAGCAAAGAGAGCAAGAGGAGATATTATGGCAGCATTTGAGAGATTTAATCAGTCTGTTATTTGATCCATGTTGAAGTTTGTAACCAGAAACACTGTTTGAGTATGATCTAATGACAAGTGCATGATGGGTAATAAGGCTATAAATATATAAAACAATAATATATATTATCTGGATCTGGCAGAAAATTTGTGAAATTATTTTTTGCCATTGAGGAAAATTTTAGAAAGACAATCACATTTTTTTGCAAAAAGGAAAAAAAACATCCGGTTCACTTTTATGTTACAATTAAATAAAAATATTTATGGCTCTAACATGTGAAAACCTTACCAATAAATACATTTTAAATATTTTTAAACAGAATGTTTTATTTCAATGTTTGACAGGAGGAGCCGGGAAGAGCTGACGTAAGACGTTTTTCAAAAATAAAACTATTAGAAGCCTAATTTTTTAGTATTATTATTATCGAATTTATTTGACTGCCTTCAAGAAATTTTATTATTTTAAAATCTAAATTGAGTCTGTAAAAATCAGCTACACTCATCTAAAAGCGCAATAACGGGTTTAAAACGCGCAAACACGCGCCTGCAGAAGCTGCAGACATCCGACATTTTTGTTTTTAATAATTGCGGCATAAAAAACACACGCACGCGCTCCGTCACGTGCACGGTGAGAGTGTGAAGCCAGCCGTCGCCCACCGGGGAACACCTGAAGCCGGTGTCTCACCTGCAGCAACCCGCGCTGCTTCCACTCTGAGAGCATCGTGAGGCGCGTGCGCGTGTTCGTGCGCAAAACATTGGCCTCGAAGGACACCGTGCAGGATTGCGCCGATGTACCCAGGAGGAAGAGGAGAGGAAGAGGCCGACTTCCAGCCATCCATCACCGGCTGACGGGGCTCACAGAGGCCCGCAGACAGGCGGTAAAAGCCGGGCAGAGGAGGCTCCGCGTCGGCCTCTGCCCCTCGGAGGTCGTGTGGAAAAGTTAGCGGACGTCAGATCAGAGTCTCCCCGAAAAAGCTGAACTCTAGAGCGGATGAATCTAACGAAAAAATAAAGAGGGATAGATAATACATTGTAATTTTAATCATTATCATTATTATTATTTTCGTGCTTTTTCAATTTTAGTGTCACTTTCAATAATAAGAACAGCCTAATAATAAGAATAAGAATAATGATTATAATATAAAGAAGAAAAAAATGTAACAATACATTTATTACATGTTTATTACATTTTATTTGAACATTGTCACCAAAGGCCTGCTGGATTTACATGTTATTATATTTCCTTAATTATTAAATCAATTAAATGTTGCATTGGTAATAATATTTCGTTTTAAAGGTTTAATTTTGCTCATTTAATCGAGTATTTACATCAATTTTGTTCAAGATTTTACAAAAACGAACATGAAAATGTCCCAAATAATAGACATTTTTTTTAATTACATTGCTTTTTATTTTGTTAAATCTTTTAGGTAAAACCCTAAATCCCAAGTTGTATCATTTTAATGTTTCCAATAAGAAAAAAAATGACTTAAATGTATGAATGAGGGCATCAGCATCAGCAGAATATTAGGACAGACCTTTTTATTAAACATTATGAAAACAAGATTCTCAACAACGTTCCACTTTTGTAGGTTTCTCCACTTGTTGACACGTTTAGGACACGTTTATCGAATAAATATAGAAATTATATGTACAGATATACATTGACAGCACTGTGCAGAAGCTCGCCCTCCTTTTTCCCTTTTTGCAATCATCATCATCAAATTAGGATTAAAGAATAAAATCTGATCATATAAAAAAAAATTTTAAAAAAATTTAAAAAACGAAAGGAAATTGTTTTCAGATTGAATTTGCAGAGTTGTGATTTTAAAAAAAATAAAAAATAATCCCCCGCCTATTTTTTCCAGCTGTTGTTGCAATGATTCCTCTGACCCTTCTGCACAATATTGCACATATATCTAGGCGGCAGAAACACACGAACCAGGGATTTCTCGTTGACAGAATAATGCAAAGAACAATCAAGCATCCTCCTTAAGACACCGGGCTGCAGAATAAACCCAAGACCCTTAAATATTCAAAGTAAAAAAACAAAACAACAACAACAAACAAACAAACTCCGATTTGGTGCATAGAGTTTTAGCAGCAGTCCTCGTCCATCTCCTGAAACAGGCTTCTTACAGCAGAGGTCCTATATGTGTGTCCAGTCTGAAGTCTTCTTAGTGCAGTGGAGGTTTACACGCGTGGAGCAGGAGGAGGATACCACAGACAGATTTGCATGCTGTAACATACAAACGTTTTGTTTTTAAGACATTTCAAGCAACAAAAGCTTTAAAAAGAGAAGGAAAAAAAAAAAAAGAAAAAAAAAGTCCACTGTGGGTTTTTCTCTACACCGGTATGTACACGTGGAAATAAATACAGTCTCAAATCTGGCTCAGGTAAATCTCTTTTTTTTTTGTTCTTTTCTTTTATCTAAAACAATAAAAAAGTTGATTGAAAATTGCAGATAAAGACGCATCCATGTGGCGCAGGTGGTGCGCCTCTCCAGGGGTGACGGAGGAGGATGGTTGGGGTTGAGAGAGAGGGGTTGGGGGGGGTCACAGGCCTGACTGACATGCTTCTCGAGGGTCGTGGGAGGATGACTGGAGGTACCATACATGTCCTGCATGCAGGGTTCGGGAAACTTGCACTATTGAAAAGGTCTCTTCATACACCAGCAGTCTGAGGGTGGAGGATGAGGGGTGGAGGAGGATGGGAGTGTATTGCTTTTTTTTTCTTCTGCAGTTTTAAGACCAAACCATGTCATGAGTTAAGATTCAGGTTCTGCTGCACCAGAGGAAAAACTGATCCCACATCTTTAAGACTCAAAAAATTCGCATCTAATGCTCTAAGTTCGTGTGGCGGGAGGGAGGGAGGGAGGGAGGGAGGGAGTGTAAACCGAACCGGGACGCAGAGGAGTCTCTCTCTCGCTCTCTCTCTCTCTCTCGCTCGCTCGCTCACATGAAGAACTCGGTGCTGGCCTGTTTGCCGGACTGCTCTCTCGAGTAGGTCCGGCTGGCCAGCTTCTCGTACTTCTCCTTGTACAGATCCCGCTCCTTGGCCAGGCGCACCACGTCCTGCTTCAGCTGCTCCACCTGACTCTGCAGGCTGCACTTCTCCGTCTCCAGCATGTGTCTCTGCTGGACGCGCTTGAAGCGGCAGGACTGCGCGTAGCCGCGGTTCTTCAGGGTGCGCCTCTTCTGCTTCAGGCGGATCACCTCCTCTTTGCTGAAGCCCCGCAGCTGCCGGTTCAGCTCCCGCACCGTCATGCTGACCAGCTGCTCGTCCGAGAAGCGGTCCTCCAGGCGGCTGTGGTGGTGGTGATGGTGGTGGTGGTGCGCCTGGTGGTGGTGGTGGCCCGTGGAGGCCGTGGACAGGTCCTCCCCGACGTACTGCTGCCCGCGGAAGCCTTCGTAGGCCTGGTGGTGGTGGTGATGGTGGTGCGCGTTGCCGATGAGGGCCTCCACCGCGTCCTCGGGGGTCAGGTTGAGCGCCTCCGGGTTGATGTGGTGCTGGTAGCTGGGGATCCAGTAGAGATCCTCCAGCTGAGGCTTCCCCGCGCTGCCGTGATTGTTGTTGGCGGTGCTGTTGGTGCTGCCGGTGACCCCGCTGCTGAGGCTCTGGTTGGGCTGCACCCCCGGGCTCGGGGCGCAGAAGCTGGGCGAGGAAGGCACGGAGGAGCAGGGCGTGCTGATCGGGGTGGAGGACAGGGAGCCGGAGGGGAGGCGGTGGCAGTAGCGGTCGGCCTCCGGAGGCTCCTTCTTCACCTCGAACTTCATCAGGTCGAAGTCGTTCACGTACTCGATGGCCAGAGGGCTGTTGGGCAGCTCCGCGCTCATGGCGAGGTCGGTGGCCATTTCAGTCCATGCGACGACTCCTGCCCTCACAGCCAAACCGACAGCGGGCAGGCCCCTTGGAATAAAAGCCTGGGTGGTGTATATATAGACACACGCACACGCCCGGTGCGCGCGGGGCTGCTGCGGCCGATGAGTGGATGGAGAAACTTTTCTTCTTCTTTTTTTTAAGGCTGCTCTCCCTCTAACTTCTATATATAGATGCGTGAATATACGTACGCATGTAAATGAACTTATACACCTGCCAGCGCGCCTCTGCTCGCTGCTCTTGTTGACAACTTATCCCAGGTCAGATGGGCGCTCGAATACCAGGAGCCCCCGCGGCGGCTGAAACTCGACCCCGGTGAATTTTGGAGACACCAACCTGTCTTATCCTCGCTTCACCTCTGCGCGCCTCCTCCTCCTCCTCCTCCTCCTCTGATTTACTGTCCTCGATCGAGACGTGTTATAAATATGTTCCACGCATCCTCCTGCAGTCTACACCGCGCTGGAGTCGCTGCAGCACGGCCCGGGCCGGAGGGGTGTCACAGGGCGCCGCGGCCGTGCTCAGAAGTCTGCCAAAAAAGTCCCCAAATTGGATAAGTGGTGATAATCATGGAGATGAAGGCGGAGGGGTTAGTGCTCCTGCTCGTCTGGAAAGGAGAGTCTGGTCCCCCCTGCTGTGCTCGGTCCAGATATTTGAGTCCGGAGAGGCTCCCACGGTCCTATCCCCACTCGCCGGGATGCGCTGTTCTCGTTACGCGTTGATGGTGCGTAATTACGCAGGAAGTGATAAACTCCAGCTTCCTCTCAAACGGTTCCACGCAGAGTGACTGAGGCGCTGGGAGGCAATCAGCTATTATAAAGACAGCGTGGCCCCCGACCCTCCCACTCAGAGGTGCGACGGGCCAATGGGAGGAGACGACACCGAGGAGAGCCGAGCGCAGTCGAGGCGAGCTGGGGGGAGAACAGGTGCAGTGGATCCCCCCCTCTAGTGACCGGGCAGGTGCTACTGCACCGAGTAAGACGAGCGCCGCCGTGGATTTCACAGAGAGAAAAAAACAAAAGCGTGGACTCGGAACACAGAAGGAGTTTTCACCGTTTCCAAAGTGCGTGTCGGTTACGTAACGAGGCTGTCAGCGTGGGCTCGCGTTTCACAGGCGGGGGGAGAGAATCACTTCACGGGATTAAATCATCAGGTTATCACCTCATTAAGACTTCAGCTCCATTTTATCCGCCTCAAGGTTTTAAAGCACAGCGTCCAGAAATACCAGAACCGAGGGATTGGACCCGTTTTCAGGTCCAGATATTTTTCCCCTCCTCTGGTGAGGAGAAGTTCTCGGGAACGACGAGAGTCCGTGGATTCAAAGCTCCACACATCAATCATTTTTACACTTCAGCAGGGCTGGATGAAGTATTCTGATACTTGAGTTTAAGTACTGACAAATACTCTGAAGGAGTTCTACTGAACGAAACTACGAGACTTCTTTAAATCCACCTTATTGTCTTTTAAAAATAGTTTTTCAGTGAGTTTCTTTCACGCGCTCCTCGTTTTACAGACTTATTATTTAACTCTGAAAAACTTAACCCTTTAACGTCCTGCTCAAATGTTTGGATGAGTTCTTTTTTTTCAGTCTCTAGTTCTTATTGAATAACGCGACTGGACCCGTTCTTATAAAACCAGTGAAGAGTAAGGGGGCCGAGGATGGAGCCCTGGGGGACGCCACAGGTCAAAGGGAGGAGGAAGTCGTTACCACGGTTACTGATAAGTAGGATTTATTTTTGTCGTATTAAATAAAACATGTGAGGAGTCACTGATGAGTAATAATAATAAAATATCTAATAATAATAATAATAACATCACTTTTCCTTTTGTTGGTGAGAACCTTAAAGGGTTAATGAATCTCATCCATTGATTGATGTTGTTGTTGTTGTTGTTGTTTTACTGGCAGACATTGTCTATTAGAACTAATAATAATAAACCTGCAGAAGATAAAACTTAATGGATCCTAAAGGATTCTTAAGATTTCTGCAAAATACCAGATGCGTGTACTTGTACCTGATGATAATACCGTAAACTAACAGAAGTAATAATGCATGTGATAATTAATGTAGTGTTATAAAATATATAAGTAATATATAAGTAAACCAAAGTTGTTATTCGGTGATTGTAAAAAAACAAAAAACAACAAAAACAAACAGTACTATCAGCAAATACTGTGTAGTACTGTGTGAATAATAATAAATACTGATGATAATGATGATGATGATTATGTTGAAGGCTGGTGAGAAGCTGGAAAAACCCTGGCCGAATCATCAGTTCATCACAGGATGGACGCTGCACTGTAAAACAAAAAGCAGTAGATGCAGTGAATTATCCTAAATATATATATATATAATATAAAAAATTTAAAAAAACATAAACAACTTCATCATATTTGGTCTGAATATGTGGAAAACACTTATTTTTACTGCAAAGATATAAACTTTCTGTCGTAAACAGTTAATTTCCGTTTGAGTATTCTTCTGTCTTAATGACAGATTTTGCTGGTATGAAAACTAAAAATAACCAACTTTAACCGTTTAGCGGGAAAATTCCATCATTTCTACAGAAACACAATGTTAGAAAAATATGTGAAATAATATTAACTTCTAGTTTTAAAAAAAAGTCGGAAATTTATTGTAGTTTACTGTTATTTCAAGTAATTAACTATGTAATCTATTATTTCTGGTCATTTACGGTAAAGTAATGTCTTTTACTTAGTGACCCTTTTCTTTTTTTTAACGGTAAAATTCTGGCGACCGCAAATGTCTGTATTTTATTATCGTAAATTATTCTGATTATTTCTAACAATCGGGAGAAAAAGGTTTAACTTTGTCAAAAACGTTTAACTGGTATTTTAGTAAGTTTGGCTAATTTTTCTCGTTAGCACACTTAAGCCATCTGCTGTTACCGTAAATCCTGGTTCTGGTCAGCGGGTCTGAAAAATACCAATCTGAAAAGTAACGTACAACTACCTCAAATTGTACTTCAGTGCAGTACTTGAGTACTCGCTGTCCAACACTGCTGCTCATTTGAGAAGTAAAACAGGTTCTTGGTTCGAATCCACGATGGGGACGTTGTTGCAGCTATAGCTAGCATTAATTTTACCGTAAATGAAAAGAGATTTTATTTTACAGCCTAAAAGTCATTGCTGATAATGAGACAACACAAAATCAAGAAAACGGTATAACTTACATTTAATTGTAGTAATACGTTTACAATGTCACAAAGTGATCATAGTGTAAAATAACAGTAATATTCTACTGTTATATACTGCATATTTACAGTGCAAACTCTTCGCCATTCAGCAAGAACATATCTTAATTTCTACAAATACCAGAAGTTAAAATATGTTAAATATTGTTTAGAGTCAAAATGTCTAAATATACGGTAATTTACCGTCATTTTATTTAAAGTCCCTGTAATCTGAACCGTGATGAAATATTCATTTCTGGAAGTTTTTATGAGTGATTTAGTTCTAAACTGTAGTAAAAGTAATGTTTTGTACTTTGTTATCAGGGAAGCACAGCTGTCAGTATTTTACTGTAAATTACACGGAACGTTTTTACAATGTAACATAGGGTCATTTATGACCCTTAAAACAACACAAGGGTTGGAATCCTGATCCCTTATTGGCTGAAGACGATGACAACCGAGGGAATCTGGTATCTCTTTGCTCGCAAACAATTTAAAATTGTAAAAATTACAGTAAAAAAAACAACTACTGTTGTCAGATGGCAACAATAAAAGACCGTAAAATCTAAATAATTCTATCACCATGGTGACAAACTGAAACGGATACAAGATGTTCAAATATTTGTGCGCTAATGTTGGTTTCAAAATAAATAAACAGTAATTTACTGTAATTAACATGATGTCTTTATAATCTGGCAATTAATGTAGGATATAAGATGAAAACATGATTATTTAAGTGTATTTCTTTAAGAACGTCAAGTTCTATTTGCTTGTTGCTATATTTTATGAACCTATATAAACCTAAACAGTTTTACAGTATATATAGTTTTACAGTATATTTACCATAAACACAAAACAATTCAAAAATGTCCGTTTGACAAAAATCATACTGTAACATTTAGTAACTGCAGCTGCCAGTATTTTACAGAATTTATTTTACAGTACTATGAGGAATGTTAAACTCATGCTAATAAATGATGCTAAATTGTGAAAACCCCCCTTTTTTTTTTTTATTGCTCGGAACTCAAATAAAAGTATAATTATGATTATATACGACCCGAAATGAAACACTTCCTGTGGTTTTTATGAGGTTTTGATCTGAGGAAACCTCTGACATCACAAACGACCGCATCTGTCGATACGGATCGATTTAAGGCCGCGCCCCCAACCGCTACCAAAAAAAAAAAGAAAAATCAATGCGAGGCTGTGAGGCGGCGCGGCACGTGGGTTAAGTATGATTGGATCGTCCTGCAGGGTTTTCATTCGCAATTAACCACAAATTGCATCCTGTCTCATCTCGGCGGATCGACGGATAATTAAGCCCACGCCGCTCGCGTCTCCATTCTGGACACATCCGTCTTTTTTTTTTCCTGTTCCTGGAGCGCAGCAGGAAGTCGATGGCATCATGGGAGCGGCGTCCCGCTTCTGCGCGTCCCATGTGAGGGATAAATCCACGGGAGCAAGTGGCAGTAACTTTAAGTTGGTCCGATGTGAGGAGGAAAACCTTTCACAGCTGCTGAGCTTAACTTCCAGTCAGACGTGACCATGAAATACAGGCCGACCCGACCCCCCTCCCACCAAACCCAATTCGCCAAATCTGCTGGCGAGGATGAAAAGAAGCAGCGAGCGAGATGAAGGGACGGAAATCATATCAAAGTATTTTAAGTTGAAGTCATTAGGGGACTCTCTTTTTATCAAATAAGCAGGAGCTGGCCTTCAAACGGCCAGCTAAGCAGTCGGCATTCAGACGCCACCTTTAAGAAGATCTGCTGTGGTCCATTCATTGTCAGGGGGGGGAGGGGGAGGGGGAGGAAGGGGCGGAGGGGAGGGAGTGTCTGCGGCCCGCGGCTTGAGACGTAAATTCTAGAAGTCAGGGTTTTCATTGTGTCTTTGCATATTGGGACTTCGCTGCAAGTGCAGTTCTACCGATTTAAGCAAAACGGACATCAGCAAGGTGGAGGATCGACGGCGCGGCTTTGAGGATCCGGCACCCGGACCAGAAAGGGACCGGCTCCTGGAGGTGGCTCAGGGTTATCAGAGTCCCGGAGGGTTTTGTCGCTGCCGTTAAGCCACTAATGCGGCGGCGAAGGAATCAGCTGTAATTGTGAACGCACAGGAGCGCGGATGCTGAAGTTAACAGCGGGGCTTACCTCAAAGATCCGGAGTTTGACCCCGTGTGGGGACGCCATGTTTGTTCTTCAGGGCCAGAAAGCGGCAGGAGCAGAAGGGAGCCCAGAAAACACGGAACCGGAAGTACATCAGCGAAGGTTCATCTCAGCGCCACGCTCAAAGACGGAGCCGTCGTCTTCCTCACCCTTCACTTCCTGCTTGTTTGTTTGAGTTTGTGGAGAATTCTCCGGCGCGCCATAATTCAAAACCTGGCAAATGGCCAGGATGTACCGACCCAGGAAAATGTGAAAAAGTAGAAGAACTGTCCTTCCACAAGTAGTGAAGTAACTAATCCTCATGAACACGTTCACAGAAACGTAGATCTTTAAAAGGTTGTTGTTAGTTTGATCCTTCTTCTAGAAAACTTCAAAGATGGAGGTTTTACTTCAGGGTCAGGAGAGTTTCATCACCGCACTGGTCCTGAGTGACCAACACACCCACCTACCAACACACCCACCTACCAACACACCCACCCACCCACTTACCAACACACCCACCTACAAACACACCCACATACATACCCACCCCCTACCAACACACCCACCCACTTACCAACACACCCACCTACCTACATACACACCCACCCACTTACCAACACACCCACCCACCTACATACACACCCACCCACCTACATACACACCCACCCACCTACATACACACCCACCCACCTACATACACACCCACCTACCAACGTACCTACCTAAACTTGTAATATTCCCACCTCTGAGCCCATTCACGTCTAGGTATCTCCTCAACAACAAACCACCACCTCCACCTTCTTTACCCTCTCTCCTCATCAACCTCCCTTGTTCCTATCAACCTGCTGATCTCCCCCACACCGACACACACACCCCTGTACGTTCCATCACACACACCTACACACCTACCCTCCTACCTGCCCACCTGCACCCCTCCCTCCTGATACCTGACGAACAAATACCACAAAAAGAAAGAGTTGTGTTCTGACTCACACCTTCAACCAAAGATGCACACACACACACACACAGAGGATGAAGAATCACAGTTGACCCTTCTCTTCGTCTCTGCGAGTCTTCGTGGACAGACGATTCCTCTCCCTCCGTCTCCCCGCCATCTCGTGCGCTTTTACTAAAAATTGAAATATTGATCTTAATTAGAGTTTGCCGAGCTCAGCAGCTCACGCCGAGGGTTTTAGACAAGAGGCAGCAGACATCTGTCTAAGGCACTTACATCTTCAGCGCAGGAGATGAGCAACGTGGGTGAGGAGGAGGAGGAGGAGGGAAAGAACACATGGCGAGGAGAGAAGAGTGATGGCACCCTGTCGCCTGCCTTTTCTGAGAAACGTGTCGAGCTCTCCATCTCTGCTCGCTGCTGTCAATACATCGGAGAGAAAATCACACACACACACACATTCTCTCTCTCTCTCTCTCACACACACACACACACACCCGTTCTCTCTCTCTCACACACACACATGCTGACAACGGAGGTTAACTGAAGTGTGAAAATGAAGTTCTCAAAGTTCCTGCACAACCGTTTACCCACAGATCTCTTGGGTCTGGGTGGGGTCAGCTCTTGATTAAGTTAGCTTAGCATGTAGCTGAAACAGAGATAGCTTGACTTTGTCAAAAGTTAGAAAACACACATTAAAACTGCACGCAAACAAAAAATGAGAGCGTATGGTTTTATTTGGTTATGTGCTTCATTATGAGTTTCTTTAAAGGTTCTTTAATGGGTCGGAAAAAAACTAACGGCGCCAAAAGAACACATGAAAACAAAAACCTGAATCTTGGTTCAAACTTCCAGATCCGGAAGTTCCTTCAGAGTTCTTTGGTCCGGACCAAACAGTTGGACTTCGTTCAGACAAAATAAGGGAAGAGAGTCCATCTAAAAACGAAGCGTGTTTTTTTCTCCTTTACACTGTAAAAACACTTTTTTGGTTGGTTCAGAGCCGATTACAGAAAGTTACAGCAGGCCGTCCTCGCCAGGAAACAAAATAAAACTGATGAAGAGAAAAGTTCAAGTGAGCGGTGGCGAGACATGGACTTCTGACTTCCTCAGAAATAGAATTTACATATCTTTACTCAAGTATTTATTTTCATGACAACTTTATACTTTTACTCCCTACATAGCGACGACCCCCCCCCCTTACTGGCTGTCAAAGTGGGCGGGGTAAAGTCATCAAACATTGGAGGCACCCGAGTATGGAAGGCGAGAACAGAATAGTGGGAAATATTTATTTATGTTTTTTCTCAGGATAAGGAGTTAATTGTTGCACAAATAAACTCGTGATAATAAGAAAACAAAAGGTTGTTTACTGTTATTCTTTTCTTGATGTTCACCAGAGATCAGGAGTTTCATCGCTGTCGCAACTGAGTCAAGACGTTCTTCTCTTCCTTTCGGTGCTTCGCTTGACTTCCTGGATATGCGGTCATGTGACCCTTTAATCAACATGATGAATGCAACACATCGAACTCGTGAGACAAGAAACGTCTGGAGAAACGACCAGGAAGGAAAGACTTGATGTGACGTGTCGCTACACAGATATGACTTTGATTTGACACGCTTTTATATCTTCGCTTCACTTAAATTACAGCAAAAGCCTTTTCACACATCTGAATTTAAAAAAAAAGAAATCCATCGATCCACGGCTCCAGAACGTCTGGACTTCTTAGCTTCTTCACTCCCGGTTCATTTCAGGTTAGATTTTAAGATCTGACCTCAAGATTCAACTGACCTGTGACCTCTCCAGCTGTGATCCTTGGAGAGTCTTTTCCTTGTAGAACCACCCTCTTCAGCGAGCTTGGGGGTCAGTTAGCAGACATGTCCTCTTCCAGGCGGATGTCTAACATCTCCAGTCTCTTTAAACTTCTTCATTATTGATCTAACTGTTTGAAACTGACATTTTGAACTTCTGAGATGTTCTTGTCTCCGTTGTCAGATTTGTTCAGCTCTACAACTTTTCTTTGCTCCTCATTGCTGTGTTCTCTGGTCTTCATCATCGTGAAGAACCTCAGAGAGAATCAGGCCTGTGTCACCTCATATTTATACCCCAGTCAAACAGGAAGTACCTGTTCACCACTTCAGAGTTCCTGCTCACACAGGTGAACGTTAAAATATAAAACAGGACTGGAAACATACTTAGTTACTTTTTAATCACAGGATTTCTTCCTGGTACAATTTTTCTTTTAATACTTGAGTTGAAGGTGAGGGTTTAATGAATACCTCCAATAAAAAAGATCATGACTATAGACTGTAAATTATGTTTTAAAGCGTACCAATAATTCTGTAGACACTAAATATAAACATTTACACATCTAGTATAAATTGTTATATTTATTATGCAGAATATTTTCACCTCTTCTTTCATTGTCGCAACTTTTAGTATTTTCGCTGCGTTCTGAAGCTCCTTGTAAAAAGGTGTTTAAAAGTGTTTATCATCATAAACAGTATGATATTATAATAAGAGGATGTGTTTCTTGAAGATTCTGGCTGAAGAAGAACCGGACCGATCGCTGGCAGGCCTGAGGGACCGGTTCCAGGACGCTGGCTCAGCTGTCCAGATCATCTGAGGATCATCTTAGCCTCAGTTTGGGGGCAGAAAAGAGGGATTTCAAAGGCCTTAAATGGGTCAGAACCGTCCTATATAACGGAGCTCTTTCACCAGAAGTCTCCAGTCGGAGCTCTAAGTTCTTACTGACCAGATGCTCTCGGCCGCTCCTCCTCAAAATTAAGAACCAGAGGTGAGCGGGTCTTTGTGGTAGCGGGCCCAAACCACCGGTTCACATCAGAACGGCACAGAACCTAGAACTTTTTTTTAAAAATCTCTGGTGAAAACGCAGCTTTATTTCTATCAATGTTGATTTTAATGCTTATTTCATGTCCTTTGATCTTGTTTGGTTTTAAACTGATTACATGATCTTGTAGTTTATAATATTAAGTTTGGTCGGGGGTTTAAATGTGCTTTATAAATAAACTGTGACCTGACTTGACTTGGTTCTGTCTCGTCTCGCGCTGCTGCTGCGTCTGTCACCACCTTCCCAATGAAAACGCCCGGGTCATGTGACGGCGTGGAGACGCCCTCGCAGCCCGTAAACACCCCAAGAAAAGAGTCGCTGACACGACGCGGGGTAATATCCCAAGCTTTATTTGTCCTTTTTAAAATGTACAACTGTAAACACCCAGAAGGAAATGTGTGACAGATCAATTATGCAGGCAAGACATTTAAAAAAAAAAAAAAGAAAAAGAAAAAAAAAACTGAAACTCTGAGGAAACCTGAGGGAAGTTAAATTAAGAAGCGACACCTGTCAGAACAAACCTGGAGCAGAGAATTCATCTTTCACCCGCGGTGAAGCTGATCTCTGTCGCCTCACAGCCGAGGTTTGATCTGCAGCCTTTTCTCTGCGGGGGGGAGAAAAAAACAAACAAACAGGAAATAGAAATGAAACAACGACTGATGACGAAGAGAGATGCTGTTTGTTCGCTGGTGTGTAACTGACTGGCTGAAACGCTGAGTGATGACGCCTCGGCCGGCGAGTAAATGAGGAAGAGGACATCAGGGATGGATGGATGGAAGTGTGTGTGTGTGTGTGTGTGTGTGTGTGTGTGTGCGCGTGTGTGAGTGTGTGGTTCTGGCATTGATACATTATGTCTTAGCTAATTTATGCAAAGTGAAGAAGAGCTTGTTTGGCTGAGCTCCACCTCTAATTAGGGTCTGGGTGGTGCGGTGTGCTCGGTGATGAAGCGGCGTGTCATTAGTGATGCTTAAGATCACAAACCAGCGCCACAGACCGAAGGGAGAGAAAAGAAGACCACTCGTTCACACCTGAGAGATGTTGGGATGTTTGTTTCTTGGTTGGTTGGCAGAATTACAAGAACTAGTATCGAAGGACCGGCATGGGCCAGAAAAGAACCCTTCAAATTTGATTAAAAAAAAGAAAAGGGTGACAATTGAAAGCGCTACTTAACGATATTATATGTTTTTAGGCTTTTTCCCTTATTCTGCAAAAACTGGACAATGGAGGGGCGGGGCTTCAGCCAGGAAACGGTCTCGATAGAGTCGCAGATGCAGGATTCTCCTTTTCCTTAGAATTAACACGGGCAAGTCTTACTTGTACAGCAGCCATAACATTATAACCACATGCATACTATTGTGTAGGACCCCCTGTTGCCATCAAAAACAGCTCTGGGACTCCAGCGGACCTCTGAAGGCCTGCAGTTGGCGGCACAACCTTTTCCCTGTACCCAAAACTGGGCTTAATAGTTCTACATTATTTTTAAATGTGCACATTGCTAGATTTAAATAAAACTCAAAGTTTATGATCAAGGCCATAAGGTTGATTTGTGTGTATGCTGCTCCCTCTAGTGGACATAGGGGGTATTTCTGCAGCCAAAATCCCTCTCTGGGGTCAAAATCCACTTTTTGGCACATTGTGGGTCCATGGCCTTACTGGTCCAAATGGAGAGTCCTCCTGGTTCTATCCCACATGTAGAATAACATGAACATGGCGGTATTTTGACTGATGTATTTATTCATGGTTTTACTGTTATTAAACTTTTGGGGGTGAAGCTCCTCCAATTGCCAGAAATATAAAACTCACCTTTCCCAAAATCAATCCTGTTCTTCCTCGCTCTAAGCTCTAAGTGGATGTAAAATATGAAATTGATCTATGTGAAGATTTTCTGAGTAATAGAGCTGACACGAAGGACCTGTGGCGGACGCGGAAATGATGATTCCATAATATTCCCGCCTTTTCAGGGATATAATAACCATTGACATTAACTGAATAAATGCAGGAAGCGGCAGAATAAATTGCTGAAAGAGTAAAAACTTATTGCTGGTTCTGGTTGGATGTGAGAAGACGGAGTTCATCCTATAAGCTGTTTCGGCTACACAACAGTGGTTTTAATCTTATGGCTGACAGGTGCCCCACCACTGATCAGTTGCTTTATCACAACCTTCTCTACTGCCACCATTTGACTCCTCGCTGCCCTCTTGTGGATGTATTGTATAGTGTGTTACTCCAACACTCCAATCAGCCATAACATTAAAACCACCTGCCTACTATTGTTTATATTGTGGGGGCCGAGCAAAACATCTGAATACATGGACCCGTTTTTCTAGATCTACTCTGAATGGAGTTTTTCCAGAAGCAAATCTGATTAACTCAAATTTAATCTACAAAGTCACTATTTTTACTTACTCGCAATATCTTGACAAAATCTAAACATTTCCCCTTTTGTAAATGTTTTCCCACTGCTAGAGAGATAGTGTAAAACGTTTCTAAGATGTGATGAGACCCTGTCAGGAGGTTCTTCCCCCTCCTGGTACACAAGTCCACGAGATTTTTATTTTTTCTTACAACACAAGGAAACATCCTTCAAAATGTCCTCGGTGTTCATGGCACACGTTAAAATGCCTGACCAAAAAAAACAAACCGACTTATGAGAGCATTTGGAAAACATCTTCTGGGGCTAGAGTACGTCATCGGAACGCTGTGCTGTCAGTGGAGGTCATAGGTCAAGATGAAACGGGTCAGGTCAAAGGTCCTGCTTGTTTCCAAGCAGAGGAGACTATATATGAACCATAAAGAGAAGAAAAGTGAGACGAATCAAACACATCACATCTTCTCATTCCTCAGAGACTTCTCTTCATCAGGCAGGGATGTGATGAAGATGCCGTCTAGGTTCAGTACTGTGTGGATAAATTAATCCATTAGTTAATCTGCCGGTTTGGATACGGACTCCTCAGAGTGACCTCAGCATCTCTATTTCTTACGTAAGCTAGGAGGACCTGGGAAGGAGTGGGGGTACTTTCATGTTCCCTTAGAACCCGGTTCCCCTCAGTTCCTTCAAGTCCGACCAGTGGAGGGATTTTTCCTGCACCCTGGGGGACACTGGGAACATGGAATCTAAATCAGCCAGATTGGGCCGGTCCGTATGAAGGTAGACGTGGGCTTTGTCGGCCCGGAGGAATCGTGAAGCAGAAGTATGAGGAGGCACATGGAGCTACAGCCATCAGAAAGCGAGTGCGGGAAGATTTCAGGGAGGTTATTAAGTAGGCCTTACATCTGGGCTCAATGAAGTTCTAACAAACCATCACATGACTCAGGAAGAGGCGGTGCTGGTCTCGGGCTGCGTTCAGAGGGGAACCAACACCACTAGACCGGACTGGGGATACTGTCTAGAAGTGGAAGGAACGATGACCAACTCGTCTTCAGTGGGGGAGGTGTGATCCCTGTGAGGGGGTGGAGTCATGTAGAGGGGTTCTACTGGATATGCGGTACCAGGGCCATAAGTCATCACCTCTAACTTGAGCGTTCATCATTCTTCACAGGGATTCAAATACCAGTTCAGTGGCTGTTGGGGACAAAGACAGACGTCTTCAAGGTAGTCAGGAACTTCTTTGGTTGCAAACATGTGGAGTAGATGTAGATGGTGAGGAGATGTCACGGGCTGCTGAACCTCAGATCCAGTAGGGCTAAGTGATTTCCGTCCCGTCCGGTTTCCGCTCTCAGTTATGAGGCGGTATCTCCAGATGAATGTTTGGTGCTCTAAAAAGTAGAACTTATTAAACTGCAGACAAACAGAAGCTGCTTGGCTCACTTCAGTCTATTAAACGTCTATTTCCCTTCTCACTAACGTCCCTTCTACTGGCTACCGTTGGATAAAGCCCACAGAGCCACACCATCAGTCACTCTGGATGTCCCGCCCTGAGGAGGAACCAGTGTGGGTTGAAACCGGACAGATGTTTTTCCCTGCGTCTTCTTTCTGTGATTTTTTTTCTCTCTACACACTTGACTCTCGCCTACATCCCTGCCGGACGTCATCCAGACCTCAGGCATGACGGCGTACCAGAAGTACCCCAAGCAGCTTTTGTTTGACAGTTTACACTTCGAGGGTGTTGGACCACCCTGTCTACATGTGTTCTCTGGACCCGGGTCACCCATGATGCCCCCTACAGACTCCTGCATGCGGTGTCGGTGCCGTTGCTACGTTGGGCTCCTATACGACCAGAGTGACAGCTGCTTCCCTTTCCACAACAGACAGTCAAACATATTTTCAGGAAGTGTTTGGTTCTGCCGGGATGACATCTTGTCAACAATTCTGTTTTTGATCATCATGGGTGGGATCTCAAGGCCCAGCCGGGGATCTGGTCAGTCAGGGATGGGTGACCTAAGAACTGCGTATCTGCTCTTTGCGGATGATGTAGTTCTGTTAACCTCCAGCATGCACCGGGGGAGGTCTTCAGTCAGACGTCACACGGTCGGAATGAGAGTCAGCACCTCATAAGAAGTCTGAGGTCGCGGGTCCCTGCTGGGATATGATGGTGAACAAGGTGGATTAGAAGAACTCACTGGCAGAAAAAAAAAGAAAGAAGATTTACCCCAACTTTCAGAGCAATTACAGATTGTAAACTTAAGAATAATAAATTAGGATAGGTTTGATGAACCTTGTCTAGACTCTCCATCGACCAACAGCAGCTATAAATCAACCGTTCCCTCAGAGGTTTGAGTCTCCTGGGACATTTTCATCTCGTCCCCCTGATGAATCTCCTCAGACTCTTCAGCCGAGATAAAATGCATCTTTGTTGGTAAAAGAAAATCTTTTTTTTTTCAAGGAACCGTCATAAATGTTGAGGAAAACCGTTTTTCAAATCAAGTGGCACTAGGATTATATTCCCTTTAACTAAATATGGTTCACAGTCAGTTAAGAATAAGATCAAAGGACGATATGAGAAAAACACATTCCTCAGATTAGGTTTAAAGAAAACAGAACATGTGACGTGACGAGTGTTAAAAGAGGTTGAATGCAGGTGAAAGGGTTCGAATGTTGTTTTTCAGCGTCAGCCGGCCTGTGTGCGTCCAGCAGGCAGAGGCAGGTGGATGGTCAAGCCTGAGAAGAGGAGGAGGATGGGGGAGGAGGCAGCCTCTTTCCTAATCCCCGATTTGTCAAGTCTGTCAGCGGAGAGCTCAGCTGTGCCTCCACCCAGCCCAAAACCTAAATATTATTACCCCCGTCCTCTGAGCATTATTACTCCTCCCCGGAGAATCATCACAGTCACTCAACAGGCAGCGCTGATCATCATTATCTGTCTGCGGCTCAGAGCAAACGCCGCTCCCCGCTCTCATGAACTCCTGAGCCGTGATCCTTCCACAAAACATCTCTGGACAATATGGCCGACAGTCAGCAGAGCCCGGCTAGTCCTCTTCAGGAACATTCTATTCTTTGACGACGCGGATGTAATCTTCACCCATAATTCCTGTCAATTCGCATTTTGCTTCAGTCAGAAAATAAGCTATGAACAAGTCCTTCCTTTAAGTCGCCCAACTTGCAAAAAAAAAAAAAAATACAAATTACAAATAAATGCGATATATTCATATATTCCACTATTTCACTCATCATCAAACACAAGCGCCGCCATGTCTAAGTTCAAAACTGGAGAAATGGAGACAAACGATAAGGTTCCTATACTTCCACAACGTCGTCCCACCGCCATTAATGTAGTCAATAGCGTTCTGGCCTGCAGACGTGATCAAAATAATGCTCTCTCAACGCTTCCACCGGCAGACCCAGTGTCATGTTTGTGCTCCCTGTGGAGGTAATTTTGTACCTTTGACCTCTGAGGTCTCAGGTAGCGGCGTGTCCGGTGTGTCGGCCTCCTCTGGGGAGCTGGAGAGGGAGATGAAGGATGGCAATGCCAGATGACCTTTGGCGGGCGTCCCTGGTGTTGCCGGAGAGCTTTGTGGGAGGATGACAGACAAGTGTGGCCTAACGCAGGAAAAAGAAACGATTAAACAACGTGTTACACGACGAGAATAATTTACAGTCAGGGTGCCCTGTGTGATCTGCTTCCATGACCTCTTGGAAGGCTCCTTGGTGCGGACTCTCTTGGCTGAGGGCGTGGAAGTGTTGCAGACGCTCCGTTTGGTCCGTTGGCGGTGCTGCAGCTTACAGCGGCCTCCTCGGGGGCAGGATCCCGTCTTGGAGAAGTCTGGACACACCAGAGTGTGTTTCTTCTTACACTGGTGGTTAGAGACAGGATGACAGATCGCATGAGGCCACAGGTTTCACAAACGTCTCACCTATAAAAACACATTACCTGTACAACAGATATCAGACGCATCAATCTGCACGCGTGGAATCGGTTGAATACTGGTGTGAACGGTAGTAAATTCTACGTCTCCCCCAGAAGATCCTCTGAGTTGGACGTGACTGGAAAACCTCAAAAGAGAGGCGCCCTGGAGTCATCCGAATCAGATGCTTTAACCAGGAACTCACGTCTTTTTCCAAATCGTGCGATGAAGTGGGCGGGGTGGGATAGCATGAGGAGATCTGGAGTGACAGAAGTATACTGGAGTGGTACAGGATATGTGTGAAGGCAGCGTGACAGCGGTGAGGTGTACGGTAGGAATGATGGATGGGTTCAAGGTGGAGGTGGGACTGCATCAGGGATCAGCCCTGAGCCCCTTCTTGTTTGCTATGGTGACAGACAGGCTGACCGATGAGGTCAGACAGGGAACAACTAGATATCCGTGAACAACTGGGTTGGTGTGAGGGAGGAAGATGAAGAGGACAAGGAAAGATGGAAACAGATAATCCGCTGTGGTGACGTGTAAAGGCAGCAGCCGAAAGGAGAAAAGGATGAAGAAGAAGATGAGACCAAATGGACAGTGGTTATATAATGGTAAACCTCCACAATGAAGTTCTGTGGCTATGAAGGTTGTTTTCTTTCATCGCATGTTTTGGGAATGGAATCGTGGACTCATACGGGACAAAGAGAAACATCCACTATTACGCTGCACAGTTCAGAGGTTTCGAGGTTCGGACCTTTATAAGGCCTGAGAATGAAACACGCATGTGATGATTCAGAAAAGTGTTCCGACACCAAAGATGTAAACATGTTCAAACTTGCGAGGGAAGCTCCCGACCGGCACATGTTCCCTTTTACCCGTGGAGAAGTCCGATGGGTCCACCACAGCGGCTCCAGCAGGTTGGATCCTCATTAGGTGCCTGATCATTTTTCTATCCTATCCTGCGAGTCGCTACTTTTGAAGGACATCTCGTCACCCTCTCCTCTGGCACGATTGTCGAGCAATTGGGTTACAGTTAGCGTCCTTCTGGGGGGGCTTTGTGCATGAGAGCGAGCGAGCGCGGCTTTCACATGCATGTTTGCAGCCCAGTGTGTATGACGGTGTAATATGGGTGTAAATTGGTGGCTTCATTCTCCACGAGATCCGATCCCTCCCACCTGTCAGAAAAGCTAATTATACTCTGGGGTGCAGGCTGAGTGTGTGTGTGTGTGTGTGTGTGTGTGTGTGTGTTTGTGAAGTATAGGACTGGGGAACAGATTGGTCCAGAAATAGTGTGTATTTGGGGCTAGTGTGTGTGTGTGTGTGTGTGTGTGTGTGTGTGTGTGTGTCTCCAGATTGATTTTCTCTGGAGCCGGGCAGCCCTGACTTGCTGCCATAACACCCGTGTTCCTGCACCTCAGGGTGCCATCGCGGCCCAGGGTCAGCTCGCTGTCAAATGTTTCTCTGGATCATCTTATAGGGCTGCGGTTTTGACGCCACATTTTGGCCAACAAATTATATCTGCTGCTGGTGTCAGTGACGTTCATGGGTTTATATTTGGTGTCTGAGATCACGGCCCACCGTGTCCTGATTGGGCCGGGACACAAATACTGATACTCACTATCAGTCGTGATGAAATGTTCTTCTAATACTGGGAATATTGTAAATCCGTGATTTCACAGCTACAACTCAACATTTTTGCCTGAACACCAGAAACAATATGTTTTACTTTTGATTTGATCCACGTGTGTTTCTTCTTTTTTAGCGCCGTAACGGATCACAAAACTCACGAGTTGGATCAGATCATAGCTTAAAGTCCAGGACAAGAAAAGAAAAGGGCCGATAGAAATCTTAAATATTTACTTTGCGTTGATTACTTGAATATCTCATGGAACACTTAAGAGATCAGTGTTTAGCTATAAACTATTAGCTATAAATCACAAACTTTCAGCACAATCACCCAAAGACTTGGAAAGGATCACAGAACAAGCACTTTAGGACTCGGTCTTTGGACCCACCCACCGCCCCATGATCCTCTGACATCCACAAGCCTGAAAAGTTTCGTTTAATGAAGATTTGGGAAAACAGAAATGTGGGATTTTTCCGGAGAGGTGTGGTCGGGAGGAGGTGTGACGGGACGACAGGAGTTGAAAAAGCTGAAGCTCGTTCAGCGCCAGAAGCAGAAAGTGAAGGAGGAATTGAGTGTAAAAGCTTGGTCCACTCCCCACGGCACCATACATCCTCATTTTCATAAAAAGATAGGCAGACAGCGAGAGAGAGAGAGAGAGAGAGAGAAAGATGGGAAATGGAAGGAAAAAAAGCTAAAGTGGACAGAACATCTTTATCCCACACCAAGTTAACACTTTTCCACTTGATTTAAGGAATGCCTGGACGTCTCTGGGGCCTATTAGAGAGTTCTGCTGGGCCCAAACCAGGAAGAGTCAGCACATTTTACCAAGAGAGCCAGAGAATGAGCAAAAGAAGCAAGAAAGAAAGAGAGGGGGGGGGGAGGGCGGGAGACGAGGGAGACAGTAAAATAAAAAAGGGGCATCATATGCATTTACATCTTGGGCATGAAGCCGACACTTTTACAAGAGTAGCTTACAGCGAGGAGACGAGAACAATGAATGAGCGCGGGTGTAGATCACCCGGCATCAGCACTGCATCAAGAGACGGCCTCGTTAATTTCACTGAGACTGCTGCGTTGATGCGGCGAGGGTGCGACTCGCATCCGGGGAGTTCTTGTTCAACTTTTTCTGCCACGCAAGGCGCCGCCATTGAACCGTTACACGACATGTGTTCATCTCCTAATGGTGCTGCACTGGTGATTAAGTGGGACTCTGTAGGCGGGGGCGCCCTGATGCCCTGATGCCCTGATGACCTCTCATTTTGTAATGGTCCGGTCTGAATGTGCGCCAAAGGCCCAAGTTCAAATGTTTGTAAAAACAGGAACATGTGCTAATTGAGGAAACTAATTACGGGACGCACACCTTTTTGAACTTCCTACAAGGCAAATTGGAATTGAATTGAATTTTGTCCAGCGGTCTCTCAGTAGTGACCATATATGGCGTGGAGAGAAGAAGTGAGATGGACAATCGGAATCCTAGGAGGTGGAGGCTGAGCCTGAGACAAAGCCAGGAAGAGGCAGGAGAAGGATGGAGGCGAGGAGAGGAGCAGACTTAACCCCTGAGCTGCTGGAGTGTCTGCCTGCCTGGCCCAGAGTGCCATCCTCAGCAGTTTTCCCATCTATAATTACTGCCTGCTATCCATCATAGAGCCACCAGAGCCTCACAGCGCAGCGCGCCATAAACACACACACGGGCACAAACACACACTCGCGCAGGGGGAAAATCACAGACCTAAGCACTTCGGCTAATAGAATAAATATTAATATCCCTTTTGTTTTCTGTACCCTCATTTCCCCGTGCGCCATTTAAATGAGCCCTGACAGTGTGAAGAAGCATCTGTTTCACGCTCAAAAACCAGCGGGGAGAAGAGCAGAGGGGGAGACAAAGGGAGGTAACAACACAGAGAGGAGGAGGAGGAGGAGGGGGGGGGGGGCATTGGGATGCTGGGACAAGGTATGAGGAGGACTCGGGTGTCTCGAGTCATGTGTAGGTCTCTGTTACCCATCAGGCCCGCAATGTGTCACTCAGACACTACAGTTATGCCATTATGGATGGCTGCCCCCTGCAGCTGTTCCTGCCTGTGTGTCACTGTGTTCCTGTGTGTGTGTGCGTGTGTGTGTGTGTGTGTGTGTGTGTGTGTGTGTGTGTGTGTGTGTGCATGGATTGGTTACCAAACTACCTGTTTACTTAAGCCTTGATTTAACTTCAGTGGGGAAGTATGCATGTGTACTGTGTAAGTAAATGTCAAAGAGCTTTACAATGAGATAATGGTGTGGATGTGGAGATAAAGGTGGGCACGCACTACGATTTAAGATATGCTGTTGTTTGATTCCCACTCCGACTGGACTAATAAATCATCTCATTAAAGTCAAAGCTCCCGCTGTATGTAAATAAAACGGACCGTCGGACCCTGTGGTCCGTTCTGGATGTTGACAACAGTCAATAAAGATTTGTTTGAAGGCTCCGAGACAGGAAGAACTTTGTTTGCTAGCAACATGCTAACGCGACAGAAAGGAGCTTCCTTGGTCATTGATGCCATCCCGTGAGCCGAATCCTCTGGAAAGAATAAATAAATGGACAAAATGTGCGCCGGCGTATCTGGACTCATAGGAAGCTGCTACGCCGGGGACAGTGTGGCCGATCCATTTAGCAGAGAGAACTGTGGGTAAGCGAGCCACGTCTGACTGTATGAGTGTTAACTTGATAGCTAGCAACGCTCTGACAGCTACGAACCCTTTCTCCGTCTTCTTTGCTATTCAGTTACCACCAGCCATAAACGGCACTTTTTAATTCATGACAACCTGTCATTTATTATCCACATGACGCGTCGTGCCGCCATGGCAACTCAGAAACTGTTTTGCCATTTGACTTGTGGCTTCGCTTCAACGGTGCGAAAGCCTGACATCGGCCGTCAGGCCGTCAGACACATTAGAAATTCGTTTGATGGTCTGACGCTCCTGCAGGAGCTGTGGATCGGTTCTCGCGACCTCTTAAACACTGTAAGGCAATCGACGCCCTGCGAACCCCTGAATTCAGCCCGACTCTGAAAGTTGCGCGGCTCAAATATCGGGTTAAAAGCAGGTTCAGATCCTACAGTGTACACCCAACACCCAAAATACTGAGGCTTTTAATCAGAGCTGTGAAATGTCTTGGTTGGCGTATAACGATACCATCTGAAGGATTGAGCTCATGTCAGGCACCCGATTGTGCTGTAGAATGTTTTCCTGGTAAGGGCAGCAATGATGATGGTCAGTGCGTGACAGGAAGCAGGTAAAACAAAGATGGTGGCATCGGAGAAAGTAAACGCACAAGCATTGTACGCAATTAAAACAAATGTGAGGACGTGTTTTGGATTTTTCTAAGAAGGAAAGGATGAACGAGGTGAAACTGACTCTGAGGATCGCTCATTAAAATACTATTTCTAATAGAATAGTGTTATTGGATGATCCAGTTTGAACCAGTACATCTGACTTAAAGGATTAAAACACTGAGAACTTGATATGATTGGAATAAAAGTCTTGATGACAAAGTGGGACAAACTTTACTTATTTCATTTTTCACAAATATATTTTATCACGATACTCAGCTGATCACAAAATGGTTAATATCCCGATAATATTGAATCGTGACTTAAGTAATCTAAATTAATCTTATAGCAGTAGCCCTAGTTTATACAGTATAGAGTTAACAAATAATAACATGAACTTATCGCTCCATTTAAATCACGAATAAATAACCACTACTGGTGAAAAGTCTGATATTTTTGGAGAAATTCTTTTTTTGTCTTAACTGGCATTACTTTTGTATTTGAAGTGTCAAAAATGGAGTTTAAAGAAAAACTACCCGTTGTGTAAAAACATCATTATGTATTTGTATTTGATTAGAGGCTAAATTAGCATCTCGGTAAGACGACACGTGGAGAATGTGAAGAACGCAAGAAGAGCAAGCGCTACTGTTACCGAGTTTAGACAAGAGGTTTGGGGTTCGGGTTTCCGGCCCTGTGAGTCATAATACGAAGATCAAACTATCATGGGACTATTGCTTTTGGTTGTGATGACATACTGGGGAAACTGAGCTGCCCTGGCGGGGGGGCTTACGCTCTCTGATTGCTGTCTGGTTATTTATGATGATCATTTTAGTTCCTGGTGAAGTTTACTGTGCCAGAACCCCGATGTCATGTCCGACAATAAATCAAAGAATATTTCTTTTAAGAGCCAGACAGAGTTTTGGTACAACAGAGGGAACGAAGGTGAAACCCTAGTTCCATCTGTGGTATTTTACCAGATGGGAGGCTGTGTGACGTCTGAGTCGTAAACACTTCTCAAGATTCTACAATAAAAATTCCCCACTTGACTCTGGGAGTAAAGAAAGAATTCAACATATAGTGTCTTTGCAGAGCGGCTGATGGAAGACGCCGAGGATTATCGCACTTCCTTCTGGGCTCACGCTCCTTCAGCGACCGGCAGGAAGTCCCGCCTGTCTGTTTGTTTATTTTATCTCATTGTATTTTATGCACAGAGTGAAGTAGCAGAGGGATCAAGCAGCAGGTGTAGGACACAGAGTTTTATCCTCTCCTTATATTGTCACAACATTATAAAGGGCATTTCACCTGGGGGGGACGCTGAGTGAGATGAGAATATGGGGGTCCATGTAAACCCACCCAGCCTCACATATAAATGTCTTTACATGTGTGTGTGTGTGTGTGTGTGTGTGTGTGTGTGTGTTACCTTCTCTCCCTCGGGACAGTAGCCTTTGACAAAGTCCTCACACACCTCGGCGTTACGGGACACGTAGACATGGCTGTAGGGACAGTCGCTGTTGTTACAGATTCCCTTCAGGAAGTAGGAACACACCGGCATCTAGAGAGAGAGAGAGAGAGAGAGAGACAGAGAGAGAGAGAGAGAGAGAGAGAGAGAGAGAGAGAGAGAGAGACAGAGAGAGAGAGAGAACTCATCTAATCAGAACCTTCTGTTTTGTTGGGATATAATGGTTCATGTGATTGTGTGAGGGATGTTTGTCATGATAATTACTGACTCATCACTCTGATACCATCAGGTGTCTCTCCTCCACTCACAGACATGATTGATCTGATTCCTGTTTGCCCACATTGATTTCCTGTTTGTGTTTATTCACAGAGGATTGTGTCACACTCTGACCTCTCCTACCACGGACAACATCTGAGCAGTCACTCGCGGTTTGTAGTCGTTTCTGATGTATTTGTTTCTGATATTTTAATTTCCCCAAAACCTTTTCAATTAATTAATTAAGTCGGACCTCATCAAAGTTAGACTCAGATCTTTATGCTTCACTGCTTTTCCTGCTTCCAAAATGAACTTCAGGACAAAATATTCACTTGCTTGAACTTGAGAGGCGCCATGGTAACGACACGTCAACGTCTGCCCGTGGTTACAGTGTTCTGGCTGATGGGTCTATATCTCAGTATCTCACGGGAGAATCTGTTATTATCGATGAAGAGGAGTTCATTTGATGGGTAAGTTGGAATTCTCTTATACTGTGTCAAACTCCCAACATTCAAAAAGAGATTTAATCATTGGGACGATTAATTCGACTGGACTGAAACGGGGGGAGGGGCTTGATTTGTTTTCTTCTGTCAACATATCAGCCTACAATTTAGAAATCATCGCTAATCATGATTAACTTAAATGAATATCACCATATGATGATGATCTAGTCTTTTGGACACCTCCATCGGGATGGTCTCCTCATGACGCGGGTAATAAACCCAGAAGCATGTAAATAAAGAAAAGGACATGGGGAGACGAGAGCCCCAGATTACAGAGATTACGTGGGCTTGTCAACAGACATGCGGCTCTAAAAGTCAGACTGCCTCCATGTATAGTTCAGGCGTATCCAGTGCAACAAGCCATCCGTCATGGCGGGCAGCTAAATTACCTTAATTGCAGTTGACAGCGTCGGACTGAGAGCGAAAGTACATCTTGACAGCGCGTATGTGCGCACAAAAAGATGGGGGTTGCGTGGGCCAGCCTGGTGCAGGCCGATCTAAATATACAGCTGAGGGGGGTTTGGTGTTAGGGGGGAAATCGGGGGGGGGACTCCTTGTTGGGATGGGATCAGTTCTACCTAATTAACTGCTACAGAAATATTTATCCAGGCTGCAGCTCGTCCAGCTCTCATGATATGTTTATGTGCTTTGGATGGACCGGGGCCGGTGGCGGGGGGGGAGTGAGGGGTAGGGGGTTGGTGTTCCCAGGAGTAAAGGAGGGGTTGGGGGGGGTAGCGGACTAAGGGGTGTCCCCTTTCGATGTATTTGTGGTAGTGGCGTGGGGGGGAGAAGGACGGTGGTGGTTCAGGTTCGCCTATCCACAAACACACGCCCCAAAAAAATCTACCCTCGTACAGTCCTGTTTAAGGGGTCCGCGTGAAACCGGAGCTGGAGGATCCTGTGGAGGGTGAGGGCCAAAGGTTTAGGGGTGGGGGGGGGCTGTTGGAGAGGTGGCATTACAAACAGACAGCTGGGCTCTCAGCACTTACATGCACTAGGGTGACAACCAACACAGGTGCACGGCATTGTGTGTGTGTGTGTGTGTGTGTGTGTGTGTGTGTGTGTGTGTGCGTGTGTGTGCGGATGTGTGTGTGTGTGTGTGTGTGTGTGCGGATGTGTGTGTGTGTGTGTGTGTGTGTGTGTGTGCGGACGTGCGGAGGGTGAGGCAGGGCACCTGTTGCAGAATGGTTTTCTCGAGGGGAAAAAAAAGGCTTTCCCTTTTTAAGTGGGTTTCCTTTCCCCTAGACGGGTGGAACGCCCCAGACCGTGAGCGGAAAGGGAAGCAGTTGTGACTGATGAAGATGGAGATGAAGATACCGTTTCACTGTACACGTTTGTGATGGTAGTGTGGGTCAAAAGGTGGAACACAAAACCAATTCCGAACAAGATCGATCGGTGGTCAACAAATACCGTCACTGGTACCGTTAGCCAGCGGGGTACCGGCCCGTTGATGGAAACACATGATCCACCGTGGCGACCCCGAAAGGGAGCAGCCGAAAGATGATGAAGAAGAAGATGAAATGAGAGCCGAGTGAGAAAATAATATGATATATGGGGTGGTAAAAAAAACATTCACACTCACATTCTGACCTGTGAGCAATTTAGGCCCCATTTACACAACAGCAATTTAGCTGATTTAAAAACAGTCCTCGCCCGCACTGATCCGATTAAAGGAGGTACAATGTGTGCCGAGACGGAATAAACGCGACCTGGAGAAGGCCGACCAGGAAGAGTAGACAACCTGTTTATCACACTGGCGGTGCAGAAAGTCCACAGTTTGGAGGAGCGAAAGAGGAAAAGAGCGAAGGATCAGATGGTGGAAGTTGAGGAAGGAAGACTGATGTGTGAATTACAGGGAGGAGATGAAACGGGCTTCTGGGTGGTACTGAAGAACCTGGTGGTGGAATGAGGAGGTTCAGGAGAGTATACGCGAGAAAAGGTTAGCAAAGAGAAAGAGGGATAGCAGGAGGGATGAAGAAAGTCGGCGGGAGTACAAGGAGATGTGGAGTCAGGAGGCTGGAGATGGAGCTGCCAGGCAGGAGAAGAAGAGGAAGACCAAAGAAGAGGTTTCTGGATGTGGTGAGGGGAGGACATACAGTTAGTTGTATGACTCCACACAGAAAGGCTGAAAGTCCTGGGGTGGATTCTGATTCCTGGACATTTGTGCAGTGAGGTAACAGCGGTACCCTCTAAGCCACAGCAGACGTGACCCGATACCAGACTCAAGCGACTTGCAGGAACAATATCCTCAAAAGTGGATTCATTTGGGACCGAATATTTCCTACCATGCTCTACTATAACGCACAACCGGATCCGGATCATCATCCAGATGTGGAGGATTCAGTCAGATTTCCTTCTGGCGATTCACATGAGCTAAATTTAGACACAATAGGACTAAACATGATAGTTTAGGATTTTTTGGGGGTTTTTTTTATAAGAAACTCCCCCTAATGAGTAAAATATGGAATATTATTGTGAAATAATTCAGAATATATAGTAGAAAATGATCATTCAAACAGTTTTGGAGTTATTGCGATCTTTTCGAGGACATAACCTCCTGTTAACACGATTGGTAAAAGATGGATTCTCGGTTTCAGCAGCGTGAAAACTTTCACAAGAGGAATGAACCCAGATTCATCCAGTCCGTCTGTAGATCGAACACCGGACCCCCAGTCACAAACTGTAACCTTAAGGCTCCTCTTCAACTCAGAACTCCTCGCATGAACCCAACATTGGGTCAAGCCCCCTTTCACACATTCCCGTCATGGAAACGGGAGCGGTGCCAGAAGCTCAAAACACGATCCACGATGGCTGTTCCCGACAGCGTGTCATGGAACACCTCCATACCTCCACTCTGCCTGGCCTTTGCAGTGAAAACATCTTGTTCTGCACATAGGTCGTGTGTGGGTGCACGCGGGTCCGTTACCTTCTCCTTCGCCACCTTATGGGAGAACGGGCAGGTCCCGTCTGCCTTCTTGCACGTCCCTCGCAGAAACCTGCACATGAGAACAGAACACGAGGCTGAAAATTCTGAAGAGTGTGACCTGGTTCTGGAGTCTGTTGGCGTTTTTCTCCTAGTTACGTTTCTTACTTAAATGCACCTTTTCAAATACGTGTTTTCCAAAAGATAAGAGCACAATCTCCGCCTCCTGGAAGATGGTGCCTTTTTATTATCTTAGAGAAACGTGACCCAAAACCAGAAGAGTTCAATTCCAACGTTCTGCCTGTTAAAAGGTAGTTGTTGTTTTTTCTCTCCACCATCTCTATGTTCTTGCTCATGTTGGATCTGTTGGGTCTCTGTAGAATCACAGAGACCCAACGGTGTAGACCTGCTCTATATAGAAAGTGCACAGAGATAACTTTATATAGAAACCTCTACAGATGAAACTGACTTTCTTTTAGCGCATTAGTCATAACTTATAATAGTTTACACTTATAGAACACGCAGATGCCGTTTAAAGCCTGATGAGTGGATGTTAGTTCTATTCTTAGATGCTGGTACATTTGACAGGAAGCAGTTATCGTATAGATCTGCTGAAAGAGGAAAGTTGCTCTGTGGTCTTTTATAAGATGTGAGTTTTCTGCATTCAAATGTGTGAAACTTCTTGCAGATCTAATCCAAAAAAGATGAGAGGGAGTTTTGGTACAAGGTGGGAAACTCCCTCCTTGTTGGGAGGGAGTTTTTGTCAAATGAAATTCTATGAAACGCCCGTATTAGCATGTGGGCGAAGAACGCAAGGAGACTTCTACTGACACCAGGAACACCTCCTCTAACTGGAGGAACACCTCCTCTAACTGGAGGAACACCTCCTCTAGTGGTATAACGAGGACTCGGACCTCCGCGTGTGAGAGGAAGGGTAAGGCAGTTCACCTGGTGCAGACGGCCACCTTGTCCGGGTCGTGGATGTAGGGACAGCTGCTGCCGCGGTTACACCTGCCGAAGCGGTTGTAGTACATGCAGTACTGCTTCGTCGGCTTCTTCTGACGGGCCTGTCGGATTATGGCGAGGCTCCGCTGCACCGCCCGGCTTGGGTCAGATAAGACAATAACAACAAGAGCAACCAAATAAAAGGTTAACCAATTAAAGATAGATGTGTTTTAAAACTTTCCATAAAAGACAAAGACGAAAAACAAGCAGATGAAGGCGGCGGTTAGGTTGGTGGTACCTGGCTAAATGGCGAGTGCTGGAGGGTCGGCCCGCTGCGGGAGTCCAGGACGAGGTCTGGTTCTGGCTGAGAGACCTTCCTGAAAGAGCAGAAAAGAAACGCCTGAACAACTTTGATGATTATTAAACCGAATCTCGTCTGGTGAGTCACTTCAGCAGGAAGTAACAGGTATGAGGTTTTGTTTGACCAATTATGACACAGGAAGTTGTCATCGTGGTCAGACAGAGGTCGTTTTGGAATGACGCTGAGGATCGCATCGATCCGATGTTGTTCGCTGTGTTTGATGTTCACGGTTTTAACTTGATGAGTTTTCATCAGGACAAAATGTGCTTCGCTCCGCCCGTTCTATTCACGCCACTTTATTCACGCAGTGTCACGTTGAGTCGTTCAACACTTAACGGTTCCTTTGTCGCCACAGCCCTCTTTAGTTCGCTCCGACAGCTTCGACCAGCTTCCTCAACTACTTGGATCAGATTGAGAGATTCTCAACATTTGGAAAATATGAAAATAACAAAATATCAAATTACATATCCATATATAAGAAAGGCACAATAAAAAGTTCAAATAACACATACTGTACATACATTTATGCGCAGGCAGGTTCTACCGCCACAGCCTCAGACAAATTCTCCATATGAGCAAACAACAAATAACGCAAATCTGCATCGTTGGCGTCACCAGGCGCATGAATGCGACTAAACACGTCTGATTGCAGCATTGCATTACATTTGCAGGCATTCGGCACAAATTAGTTTGTGTCTAGTAAATATTTTTCTGTATCTTTAAACGGCCCCCTGGGAAATTAATTACATTTTCTGGAACCTGAACTCAAAGATCCCATGTTTTGATTTCATCTTTGATGGTCTACTCGAGGCGTACTCAGAGCCCGCCCACTCTCTTCTCACGACGCTCAGAACCCCTGTGGGTGAAACCCCGTGTTTTTTTTTTCTTCTCCTTTTATATTTGAATTATTTGTCGCTTCTGTTCAGGGTTGACGTCGGGCTCAGGAAGTGGAAACATTCTCTTTGAGAGCAAAAGAGGAGGAAGAGTGCGTCATGTGTGGCGATGAAGTCAAAGAACGGAGCGGAGTATATTTTGAAATAATCAGATATTTACAGCTTAAAAAACACTGTTTTTTGCAGCCGTTCCTGTTTATCGCATGTGGAGAGTCTCGTCTCAGAATGAATCTTCTCCTCGTTAATGACGGATGTTCTGAAACTGAACGACTTTAATGATACCGATAGTAATTTGCGATCCCGACAAAGATTCCGATACGCATTTGAAATCTGCCTTTAGTCAGGGTTCCGTGTCCTGGTGGTCTTACTTCACACAGGTCTCCGCTCCACTACATAATCAAACAAGAAGGCGCTATTATAACTATTCACGTCAGATGTGAGAGCATCAAAGCCGTCTGGAGTCGGTGCCGCCAGAAGCAATAAAAACCCGATCCGGGCCCGGTTATTTATACAGCGGCGGTTTGACACATTGTTGCCAGAGCCAAACACGACGTTGGGAGAACATCATAAACAGCGTGGACCCGATGGACTGCGCACACGCCGGAAGGCGAGTCAGGGTGGTGCTAAAGGAGTTGAGGAGAGGACATGGAGGCGGAGGAGGTTGAGGTTACACAGCAGGCGGAGAACTCAGGACTAATTTTGGAAGGTTTTTTTTTTTTATTGACCATTGACACGATCATAATGTGTTCGCTCTGGTCCGATTTAACCCCCGGGGATCGGTTCCGGTCACCGATGAGAAGATTAGAGCTCATCTGATATCGTGATTACGATCCTTCCCACAGATGTAATAAACCCAAACCTTCCACAAGTCTTCAGAACCCAGAGGGTTTACCAGAGTTAGTTTACAAGACAGCGGGTCTAGACTGGGAACAAACGTGAGACCCTCTTGGGGAAGACGTGGCGTCCTGGCGGGGAAACACCTGGGGCGTGTGTTCCTGGAAGAGGCAGGAACGAGTCTTTTAGGATGCCGGTCACGAGTCCAACAGAACAGAAGGGAGCCCCTCAATTTCACCTGCGGGCGTAGCTGCTCCACATTGAGTGTGAGAGTGAAGGAGGTAAAGAAGCAGATCCAGGCTTTAATCTGCACCGTCCACTTCTGCAGACCCTCCCCCTCGCCGCCCTGACAGATGACACCTTTATTATTTCAGATGGCAAATCCAGCCAGCGCCCATGAGTCCATTAGAGAGTATGTTGGATGGAGCTGCAGCCACAAATGTGAATAAACTCTTCTTTATCACCTGAGGGTGCACACAAGCACACACACGCACACACACACACGCACACACACAAATGTTTCCCATCGAGGGTCAAGCATCAAACGTTGACTTCTGGTCGGACTCATATTCTGTGACGAGGGACGATCAGACCTTTAGTTTCTCTTGATGATTTGAACAGAAGTATTTTTATTTTAAGTTTTGAATGTGTAAAAATCAAAAACCTTCAAATGAGACCCGACGATTCACTTTAAGTGTTTGATTTGCTTAAAAAAAAGTTTCCTGCAGAATAGTTGGGTTTTATACACATTTATTCTGTTACGCCTACCTGAAGATGTTGATTTAAAAAGTATATATGTTTTGATTTCCTGTGTTTTTGTTTTGCGTCTGAGAGTCAATCGTGAATTATATTCTAGAAGAGCTTCAGCCTCTCAGCTGCTTCTCTTTCTGTAGAGTCATTCAAAACGGTGCGGTGAGACCGACTTCAGCCAGAGCCAGCGACAGCTGACGCTGTATCCCCTCACAACTAGGCTGAACCTAACCCCTGACCCCAACCTTAACCCTAACCCTGATTGACCTCCTCACATCAAATGTGACTCATTAATAATCTCAAACGGTCCATAATGACTCAACCCAACTTATCTCTATGACGTCAGCAGTCTGTCATGAGATCAGATCCCATAGTGACTTAATGATGAAGATAAATACAGTTAACTAGTTTTTCTGAGCTCAGGAATAAAACAGGAGAGATTTATTTGTGTTGATTCATACGACCTACATTTAGAAACATGGTTGGAAAGTGATGGCCAATAAACTATTTTTCAGAAAAGTTCCCACTAGATTAAAGTACGAGGTATTATAATGAAATAATATGCATATGCATCTTATATATATATATTTATATATATATATATATAAGATAAAATACTTGACATAATTGGACATATTATGACAGATACAAGATCGATCTCCTCGATGAGATTCATATGGACTAAATCACACCAGGTTGATTATTGCCTGCCAACTGTGATTTTGGAGATAAAGCTCCCCCTACTGGTGGAAATATGCAACCGACCTTTCCCAAAACCAATCCAGTTCTTCCTCACACCACTGCCTGGTTGGTCATAAAATTTGACAATGATCCGTGAAATAGTTCTTGAATTATCGCAGGATAGCGACGACGATCCCAGAAAATCCCCTTTTCGGGGACGTAATAATTAAGAGTGCGAGAGAAACCTTTGGTGAAAGTTTAGCGCCGCGGTTTTATGTTTTTTGACTGTTGATCAGGGTTTCACATGCAAAATATTTTACCCAGCCAATGTGGGAGCAAGCCTGTGTGAGCCTGGTATGTGTCCAAACCTGGACGCAGGAGGTGGGCGGTATCAGGTTGCGTCCGTCATAAAACTAGAGCCACTTAAAAATGCTGATAGTTAAACTTTGACCTCTGTAAAGTGTGTTTCTACGATTCAACTGTGATATAAATTATAACTGTCTGGTCGTTTGCTGTGGGTCCCTGTAATGATCCGGCGTGGACATAGAGACGTCAGTGTGACATGCTGTCATAACCAACGTCGTTGACTTGAATGAATCACCGAGTCGGGGAAACAAACATTCTGCATTCTGTGAGGTCGCAGTGATGTCACAGAATGCGTTTGTCTGTGAGGTCGCCGTGATGTCACAGAATGCGTTTGTCTGTGAGGTCGCCGTGATGTCACAGAATGCGTTTGTCTGTGAGGTCGCAGTGATGTCAAAGAATGCGTTTGTCTGTGAGGTCGCCGTGATGTCACAGAATGCGTTTGTCTGTGAGGTCGCCGTGATGTCAAAGAATGCGTTTGTCTGTGAGGTCGCCGTGATGTCACAGAATGCGTTTGTCTGTGAGGTCGCCGTGATGTCACAGAATGCGTTTGTCTGTGAGGTCGCCGTGA